>OZ014455.1:8476149-8486149 GCA_963966035.1 Acleris laterana
AGGAGGTGGAGATGTATTGTGGCCCCGGTAATCGCCATTAAACATGCAGCATCGGACGATTTCCAGAATCGGAATTAAAAGTCGGTATTGTAAGCTTAATATCGGAATTGGGGATCTATTAGAAAAACACACTTTAGATTCAATATTCAATGCCGACTTTCAATTCCGATACTGGAAATCGTCCAATACGACATGCCCTACATGTAATGCATAGGTGATGTCATCGATGTGTTGGAACTTGAAATTGTACCAGGCAACTCCAAAGATAACTTCGAAATACTACGATTGTTACAATATCGGAATTAAAAGGTAATGAATATCAGATTTACTTTATTGATTGACCCAATATCGGAATTCAATTTCGACATTAAAAGTATCCAGTATTGCTCCTTCAAATCTCGGAATTGTAATATCTAAAAAATTGGTGCGAGACTCCGAGATCTCAGAATTCATGCCCTAATCCCCCGTCGCCCGTCTTGTTCCTTGTCACGCCGCCCGCTCCCTGGTTTTTGGGCCCGAGACAAGAAGACATCGTTAATATAAGCACGAGTGTGTGGGCAGAAAGGGCTGCATCGCGGCAATGCGTAAAGCATAATATGGCATGGGTGTTACATGAAATGTGTACGGTTAAATCAGGACTTTCGTCCACACAATCACCTGCGCGCCTAAATGTTGTAGAATTAAATATATGGCTCTACGTCGCCATATCCTCACACAATAGTAACTCTACTCTCCACGTATAAATCAATCAATAAAAAAAAGCAGATACTGTATGTATCTACGGATTAGGAAAATTTAATTCAAGATTTAAACCACACTTTCATGGACTTAATAACATACTTTCAGAAAAACATAGCTAGACTGTTTGAATGGGACTCTGTTTTGAGAACTGGAAGCTGGAATAGAAGTTTTATTTTGCTCTAAATTCTAAATATTGATACAGGCTGAGATCTTACCTGTAGCCTCTTCAACTGTGCTGAGAGCGACTGGTTCTGCGACTGCAGGATCTTAATTCTCCGAATGAGCGTCTGGTTATCCGCTGTGCACTGTTTGACCCTAAAACAACACACCAAGTTCAAAATATACTGGACGTTATATAACATGTGGGCATTGTTGGCTGTATAAATAAAATTCATGTCTATATGGTAATTCATTGGCTGTTGTTTTTCGTTTTACTGAGTCATTATGAACAGCAGCCTAAATAAAATGTGAATAATTTACTGCAAGCTAAATATAGAGGATCAGTTTTTTCAGTGACATTTATATTGTCAAATTTCGAACGTGCTCAACATTTTTTTGACTGACCACTGCTACCAGAGGTTTATCTGAGGCGATATCCTACCTATAATCAAAATTATTATCATGGCACCAACAATAACTTGTAATTTTGGTGTATTTATCTAAAATGTGATTGTTTAGAAGGCTAACGTGACAATAATAATGCTTATGTGAGATAAACGGTCTATCAACACTTAATAAGACTTAAAACATTGATTATCTATAAAACTGTCGGGTCTGCGTCTGCACTATAAAGATAAAGAATGATAATTTAAAAACACACAAATTAAACTTGTTTATTCAATCTTGTACAAGAAACTGTGCAATAGGAATAAAACTCAAAATGAGATTCGTCTTGTAAAAAGTTTTAAAGATATTCGGAGCTCAAACTTTGGATACTTTTTGAGTACAATAAATCGTATTACAAAGATACAAGAACATGACACACGAATAGCAATGCCAGTAGTAAACTATGACGCACCTATACGTGTTACGCAGGACACTTCCTTATAGTGAAACGACTTTTTTGGAAAGGATAACGGCATCTGATCTATGATGAAGACTGGACGTTGCTGCGAGAGGAAACTTTGTTACCACAAAATAATAAGTTCATCATGTGATCTTGAAGGTTAGTAGAATCGTGCACGCTTCGTCAAGAGTAGCTACCACAATTTTACCCACAATCGCAGCGGCCAAGCAGTTTAGACCTTCTATCTTAGTTCTCTAGGTTGTTAAATATCCACGGGTTAAGGGCCCCCTACCACAAGATGAATTGTGAGCTCGTCTGTGTACTCCGTATTACAAAAAAAACGGCATAGCTTCGAACTGATTCATTTCTCGACTTAAATTTATGCCAAGGCAATAAAGGGAAACATGAGTCACTTTAGTAAAGTTTGGCAAAAAAGAGATGGTAACAGGTAAAATTACAACATTCTTAAATGGTAACCGGAAAAAGATTGATCATGTTGCCGATTTCACTCCAAACAACGCTTAATTTATTTTCCTACAATCATTATACAAAATTATAACCTCCTTACTTAAAACGTGGAATAAGCTTGGAATAGTTTATGCCATGCTTTGTCCTTATCTTTAATTGTGACATATGCATCTGACAGAAAGTGACAAAGCATGGCATAAACTTTTCGTAGCTTATTCCACGTTTATAAGTAAGGGGGTTAATATCCAAACGACTTGAGAAGAATCTCACCTGTCTTCGAGCCCGTCAACATATTCCTTCTTGCGTTTCCTGGAGTCTTGAGCGGAGATCTTATTTCTGATCTTGCGGCGGATCCTCTTCAGCTCTCTCTCTTCATGTTTCGTGAGAGGATAACTGGTCGGTAAGGTGATGCCCTCCTTTGCTAGCAGGCGACGCTCTTCGGAAGTGAGAACGAGACGGGGATAGCCGTTGCGGCCGTCGTTGACTTGGGTTGGGTGGTCGTCATCGTCATCACTGTGGTCGCTGCCTGAGTCATCTATTAAGAAATACAGTTTTTGATTTGAGAAACTTGAACGTAATTTAATATCATCGTAATGTAATATTGTAATAGTAACATGAGAAAGACTAGGTACATTACGCAATATAAGGGAATGACACGTAATTACAATTACAATCATGAATTATAAACATATTTATTTTAATTAAAGAAGCGTGCTTTTGGTATTTCATCATCATTAGTAAGGTAAAGCACTCTCTAAATTTCGGATCAATTATTTAACAAAAGAAATATTGCCGTTGTTACTTAATTACATTTTCAAAACTCTAGGATCGGATCGACTAAACTGGAATGAGTATAATCTTCGAAATTAATGACCGAAACAGCAAAACACCATCAACTCGTCTTTGAATAGATGTATAACCGGTTTTGTCCAATTGGGCTCTCGTGTGTGTGAACTCTGTGAAGTGCCAACAAACAAAAAATGCCCTATACCGTTATACCCACGTTTAAGTAAATAATGTTTAGGACACAAGCTCTAAATATACGGTATTCGTACGGTCACAGGTGTTAATTTTGGACCCATTTCAAGAAAAATATTCTTGGTTGGGTACTAAATTTAATCTCGTGACTGTACATAGCTTTCTATTAAATCTCTACAAACGTCACGCATCTAATTCAAGACAATTGCCTTCAATCAAATAAAGCGAGGTGATTGTACTCCTATTCTCTCATATCTATATAAAACAGGGCACAGTCATGTGAGACTGAACCTTGTATACAAAATTTAATTTCACTTACCGCAGTTATTATTCTCGTACTCATAGTCATTTCTCGAATCCACTTTGAGCTCCTGCCGTTTCTGCGACAGCAACTTGGCAGCAGCTAACTTGATGTTGGAGGCGTTCTTCAAATCGGCAGCGTTAATGATTTTAATAGATTTCAAATCCTTCATGTCCTTGATAGTGACGGGCAGGAGTATTGACCGCGGGTTGCCGGCCATAGGCGCGACTCTGATCACCTTCCGCTGAGGCGCGACCGTCTCCACGGGCTTGCAATAAACTTTCGGGGGGTTGATGACCTGAATATTCGCGGCCTTCAAAGGCTTCACAGGCTGTGACTTGACCACCAATTGCGGCTTCTGGGAGTCGCCCGCGGATATCTTAATGGATGGCTTTTGGACTTTCGGTTGGACCACGGCCTGGGGCGTTTGCGAGAGCCGACGCTTTCGGCCTGACTTGTCTGCGGACAAGTTTTTTGTTGTTACATAACGGAGTCGTGGTATGAAAGTAGCTGTAGTTCGTTACAGCAAGTAATCTGGATCGCACACGTATGCCAATGACTTGCGATCGAGTTCAAAATGTTGAGTGGTACATTAACAAGAAAAGGACTGACGAAAAATACAAGTACGGTCAGCCAAGAAAGTGGTTTACCAGTTTTGACAAAAGTTTCTGTGAGATCTAATTATCGCTAAGGTTGACATCTGTCGCTGTCATAGTATTATTGCAACGGAAAATCGAAATGGTTGTAATTGACGTGCAAATGAACTTCAACCACAGACCAGGTAGACCACATTTTTGGCCAACTGTACCTAGTCAATTTTAAGTAATATATTTGTAGGTATAACTATCATTATTTCATAAGCATCAGAATGTTTACTAGGTCTTCTGTATAATCAGGTGTTATAAATGACTCACATATAATATGAGACGTATGAAGGCCACGGGTAACTAGAAAATGTGATAAATCGACAAGATAAATGCTTTTTGTATTAAAACAGAAGAATAGTTTTAAATTAAATACAAATAGGTACTGGAATATTAAAGTCGTCGCACAGGTTTGTTTCTGCAAAGCCGATTAGTAACTTTACACTAATGAGATTTAAACTCTCTACCCTGAGCTATTCAGTTTCCTTTACGTCTTGTTCGTATAAAATTTTACAAATTCGTCTTGACCTTCGTCTTATGTCATTGCACCTGAACCTACTACATAATTCATAACGCAATTGCGCTTCAAAATTTCAAACCACGCACTTGTTCAAACAAACTCACCATTTTGGAATGTATTTTTGTTAATAAAGCCTGGGACCACGTTTTGCTCGAAATCAAGTACGTCGAAAGCATCGGTTGAGTTGGAGCCTTCGCTGGAGTCCTGGATGATCACATCCTGGACGTTTCCGGGGCTGGTGGGCTCCAGCCCGGCGGCGGAGGTAAGGTCATCATCACACGAGTTTTGAATCAGAAATGGGGACAGTTGTTGCTCGAAGTCGCTGCAAAGAAAATACACGGTGAATATAAAAAAGTACGTCGTTTTATCGTCATATTCGAGTTGTTTGAATTTGTTTTGTTAAAGCTACAAAGTTAATAGCTCCATTTATGATGCTGATCGAACTTAACCTTTTGAACGCCTTACGTCGATTACAAAATGCGCCATTCACACGCCGTATATGTTTGCTATGCTATCCATATTACAACTTAATTCATACGAAGCTCTTTTAATCTTGGATTTGTGTCGGGTGTAGCCGTCGTGGCGCCAGTGGCACGACTTTCAAATGTCGGCCACAGCCGTCTTTGGCGTTCAAAAGGTTAAGTTTACTTATGAATAAAATGCTGTCGGTTATTTAGGGTAAGCTTCGGAGTAAAGATGGGCAACTGCTCGGTAATTCGCCTGAAACTTTCTTCTTCTTCTAAAATCCGTTGGTTATAATCGGCCCGTTCGCGGATCGAAGTACAACAACGTTGCAGTTTTTAACAAAATTCCATGAAACTTTGGACTTAAATTTGAGCTCATCGGAGGGAAATTTATTAGCGCTGCCTATAATAAACTTAGAAATGTGAACTTTCAGAGGGATAAAGTTTGCATCAAAGGGCAGAGGTAATCAAATATCAACTTTGTTTGACTTGGGATGTTTACAAAATGGCTAGCGGCGCGTTATTGACTCTCAGTACATCGCGCCGCGGCGGTGACTACGGGGCCTAACTCTGCCAATGTAAATACACTTTTGGTTAAATTAAAAGCATCGATACTGGAGAACATTGAATAAGTAAAGCGACGATATACAACTATGCTGTACAAAAACGTACACAAAATACTAACTTAAACAATAATACCTATAATAATTTGTTACTAATCGAGCATGGTCAGGCGTAGTAAATACAGTTAGCGGATAAAAAAGTGAGGTATTTAATCATACCACGTTAAGACATTCAATTTAATGAATACCTAATTATAATTACAATAATACTCAATTCAAAGACAAGGTGTGCTTGGGTAAAGAACAAAATATTTGCATAAATGTAGCAAAGTTAAACCGCGGAGTGACGCATCCGAGAAAACACAAGAGATAATAGTATCAAGTATTATTTTATTATGTAACAGAAAGAACAGCGATAAGATGTAGCCTAATAACCTAAGAAACGTATTATCAATGTACAGCTTTAAAAAGCAGTTAAAAATAACAAGAAACCAATTCCCTTATCATAAAGAGAGAATATATTGAACGACGCTTCGAAACGGAACTGTACAAAAAGCAGACAACCTCGAGTGGCAAGCGTCAATGGAGGTTCTGGTTCTGGGACTTGTACCGAGACTAATAAGGAGAAAATTGGCTGACAATTATAGTCCGGATCTGATCTCCTTGGCATATATATCTTATCGAGTCTGCATACCTACAACGCATAAAAATCTACTGAAATCGTGACGAATTTTTCAATATTTATCGGTACACGCCAAATAGCTTGTGCATTTCAATGCCGCTACTGATTGCAGTTGTTCCTCAGATATAAACACTGTGATAATAAGTTATAAGTCTTATGTAAAGTACGGCCGGCAGCTTGTTATCGTGACCACGTTTCGAGTAGAATATGTAAACTAGTTTCCACGGAGACATAGTGTGACATTAAAACTGTGGCCGCGAGCACGTGGTTCCCCGGCATTCTACTACATTTTAATGTTGTTGAGTTGAAAACATATTTGTTAAATCTTTAGTTTTAGTTCTTACGTTTTACGCTGTAGGTTAGCTCGGTATTTCAAGTAGGTAACTAATAATAACTAGATATTTGAAAAAAATATGTTGAACGAAGACACATTCTAAAGATGTTCGATTTCTAAGCCCTTCCGACATCCCTTTTCACGCTTCTTTTCCCATAGCGCGAGCAGAGGGATCTTTAGTTTGCGCGATAGGTTTGCCGCTTTTCTTGTTTGACCTGTTAAAATTAAACCAACCTAGTCTAGTTTGTCCAACGTTCGTACTTCTATAGCGATTATTATGTTGAAATTACTATTGATGGAGAAGTGAAAAAACACAATTGTATCACAATAAAAATTCGCACTCATTTTAAACTCTCGATCAGACCTTACCTAGTTGTATGAATGAACGCTAACAATCAACCTATCGTTTTTTGCACGTTACCAAACATATAGAATCATATAGCTGATAAAACGAGTATCAATTTGAAGAGTCCCCGTAGCGATATTTTCATTTGATTGGACGTGTCTATAGTGAAAGATTAAATTCGAGTTTCTCGGCAACAGCACCGTGACTTGAGTAGGTAGTATGAAACATTATTAATAAGATTTTAATAAAAACATAGGTCACAGCGCACTGTGGAACGAAAATGGCCTCTCCATAGAAATAGGGACTTAATTTTCCAAGTGCCTATTTTTTTTATTGAAATCGAATCTACTCCTCATAATTAGGTAAAAAAATGAATATGGGTCAATTTGGCTGGAAAACCGCCGAGTAATATTTTTTTTACTAAAATTTTGTATGGAGCGTACATGAAAAAACGGAATATCTCAGAAAGTGCACAATTTCCCGTAATATCCTTCCGCAGGAATTTAGTACCAATTATTTATGATTTTTCGGCGTACTCAAAATTTCCCGGGCAGGTGCACTTTTTTTTTTAAAAATCAAAAACGTTTTATATAGGGAAAACTTGGTTTTTAGGAGGTATTTAAGTTTGCACGACACGTTTAATCGTGGGATAAAATTAAATAATGGCTTTAGATGAGATGGATGTTCAAAAATGAGGTCATTGGAATAATGACATTTCTCACTTTTTGGCCCTTTATCTCCCTGCCCCCTAATGAGCACAATCGGTGCTCATTAAGTGTATGATTAAAAGTAAAAATTAACTAAATCACTCTTAATTATTCTTAATTAGTTGGCATTAAGTAAAAGTATAAATTAAATATTATCTTATTATCATTAAGGATGATGATTACCCAGATTTCATTAGTAATGTGCAATAAATAGGTTGCAGTTTAATTTTATTGTTCTGCGTCACCTATTTCGGCATCCAATTCCGAATCATTTTGCGATTCGGAATTGATTAGAAGGTCCAAGGTCTCAATAAATAAGGTTTGTTTGTTCCTTTTATTCAGTGTTGGCCTCATTGCGGTAAGTTTGGGATCCGATGACAGAAGTAACATATTGAGAATGTCATGATTTGAATCTTGTCTACTCTTTTTCTGTGAGTTGTGTTCCCTGAACCTTCTAAAGTCTTTATTCCGGGCCTCTGACGCTTCTTCTGAGAGATTGCCGATCGGTATAACTTCGTTATGGGCTATAATGTCTGCTCCATGCACCAGTAATTTATGAACCGTTGCGGACATATGATACCAGTTGTATAATTCCACATATTTTTTTACTGTATCGTGGGCGTAATCTTTATATTTGTTGACGTCTATAACCTCTCCTGAAGTAACTGCTTGCAAGATTACTGCAAATCTCCTGATTAATCCCTCATCTAGTCCTGTAATGCTTGCTGTTTTACAGGGGTCCTCAAAAAACTTTCTGGCTGTGTTTCCATCATTAGCTGTCCCTGACCCCTGTTTGACCACATCTATCAAGAGATTCATTTCTTCCTTAAAACGATCTTGAATGATTTTCTTCCTTGATGCCATTTTTTCTTTTAGCTCGTTTCCTCTCGCAGCCCATTGTTTAAAATCCTGGCGATATGCTATGTGAAGAAGGCATTCCATCGTGTTGATGCAAGCATGTAGAGATGATAACCCATATTGGTATATACCAGTATCCACAGGTTTTGTAAGAACTTTATCAAGAAGGTTCATCTCCGTTGGTTTAGCCAAACATAAACTGCAAGTTGCATTTGATCTGGCTTTTGAAAGAAAAGTGCATATTTTGCCGTCCAACATCGTCATCTTCAGTTCATGCTTCACTGTGTTGGTTTTGTGTTCTGTGGGTAGTAGATCTTCAATTTCCTTGTCTATCTCCGTTTTCTGAGCAAGCACAACGGCTTCGTTTTCCTTAATGAACTTGAACTGTATTGGACGACAATATAACGCTGAACAAGGCTTGGGATTCGTCCATATTGTATCAGTTGCTGAAGTTAATTTTAATGGTACCAGGGTTGTCATGAAAACACTAGAATCATCTTGCTCGGAGTCACTCATCTTTTGCTTGTACCTGCTTTGGCTCGAAGCACCATCAAACCCCCATTTAGAAATAAGTACCATCTGTTTGTCTTCTACGTGCTCCGGTATACTATCCATTATTCTGTTCACTGTAATATTCAATAATTCTTGCAGTTTAATTTTGGCTGAAGAATCCGTAATAGTTATTGATTCACTCGGAGGATAGCAATCTAGTTTAGCTTTTTGTACTCTGTAGTATGACGGATACACATTTTCTGCACCTTCTCTAATAGCACTCTCTCGCAGGATCATATATTGCCATTTAGACAACTTGAGTGAAATAAAAAGACTTAGTGCTTTTTCAGGTGTATATATCGTAGATGTTACGGGTTTCTTCGTAGAGATTGTCACTTCTCTTAATTTAGATGCTACTTCTGGGTTTTTCAGCATATATTCAATTACGGCCGCAATATCATCGCGGCCATCCTGCTTAAAACGTTCTGCTGCAGCATATGCCAATTCATCAGCGTTTTCGGATTGTAAGTCACTCGATCTTTTTTTCTTCTGTTTGGTTCCCAGATCTTCGAATGACTTACGTTTTGTTGTAGTCATTGTTCCAACCGATGAGGTCGATCCTTCATAGTTTAAATCACCTGATTCTTGGGTGGGTGAATCGGATCGCCAAACTACAAAGCTTGGCCAATCAACATTTTCCATAAGCCAATGTTCATAAGTACTTCTAAACTTTTTCGTATCTCTTCGGCACTTCTGCCATCTTTCCAAAGCAGCTCTTGAAAATCTTTGGCAAAATTCCTTGAGGGTATCATAGTCTTCTTCAGATAGTTGTCCATTGATTTTAGTAACCACTTCTTCCATCAAGGCTTTGTAGTTAAAAGAAGGTTCCTGATTTC
>OZ014455.1:8491149-8784576 GCA_963966035.1 Acleris laterana
CGCCATACACATTGACGCATTCGCTAACTGTACTCGGTCTCGGAATGTACTAGCAGTCGTGTCCCACTTGAGGGACGCTGATTAGAATGCTAACGAACACATTTTGGGCGACATCAACACAGTTGCATAACGGGTGAATGACTCCACGGTTAGGCCGTGTCATTGAAGTACAATGTCTTTAGCAGCTTATTGGCAAAATGCAAGTTTAACGTTTTAGGTTGGCAAAGTCCATTAAGGATCCAAATGATTACGGAATATACATAATTAGCTTGCGATAATGATTATATTTTTTAATAAGTGTAGGTTTTTATTATGATTAGGTAATTGGTATAGTTAAAGGACATTCATTAGTAGAATAATATAAAAAGCACATGGTTATTTTAATTACCGGATATTACCGACTCAGATATCATTAATGAACATTCTCATATTGCGAAAATAAGTGTGCATTAAGGTGTAACTTTATGTTTGAAGAAGAAAGTACCTATACCTGTACCGCACACTGACTTTACGAACGTTATGTAAAAGCAAGTCCATTTACTTATAATAAGAGAATCATGACTTTGATATACTATTATTTTAGTGGGTAGTGACCCTGCCTACGACGCTGGCGGTCTCGGGTTCGATTCCCAGTTTGGGCAAATATTTGTGTGATGAGCGCGAATATCTGTTCTAAGTCTTGGATGTACATATTTAAGAATTTATTTCTCTATATGCGTATTTATATCGTTTGCGTACCCCCTGATATTTATTTATTGAGATATAGTAACTAGAACAAGTCAACAAGCTGCTAGGGTTACCCCACCTGACTCGTAATGAACTGATGACTAACAAGCATGACGAAAGAGTGGCGTGGAACTTGAAAGCCACGGACAATGAGGTTAGACTAGTCATACAGGATTCAAACAAACAAAACTAGCTTTACCACATTATAACTTTACTAACTACTAATAAATGCTAGAGAGTGTTTGGTTGATTGGACGTGAAATTTTGCCCAGAGATGTGTATTATTATTTTGCCTAGTCAACACAAGGGTATTTGAGGAAATCGCTATAAAAAATCTGCGAGGCCGGGGTCGCCGGCAAAATTTTGCTAAAAAATAATGGCTAGGACACCGTAAATTGATCTAACCCCAAACTTGGAATGCCTGTGCTATGGGAAGTAGACACTGCAACATAAGAGCAATGAGTGTGGTACTAGGATTCAATCCTATACCCGAGAGCTCTGCGGGAACTACTATTAGACCAAGGAGTCAATTTGTACTTACAATTCAGCAGGATCACTGGACAGTCCACTATCGGAACAAGAACTGCTGACCACCTCCGAGGGCTGGGGGACATTCTCCGGGCACAAGTTGAAGTCAGGCAACGATTCGTCCAGGAAGTTCAGGGAACCTTGCTCCAAGGAGAAAATGTTCTCCAAGAGGTCGTCCTGAACCTGCCATGAATCTGTCTACAAGCAAAAGAAAACAACTTATACACAATGCCATTTACTGTAAAATCCAAATGGATATTTTTTTAATTATTTCAAAACCGCATGCTTTTGTGACTATTTCTTGAAGCTAAAACGGTAAGAGGATTAGGTACTATGCTGTATTCAATCTCCTTAAATATTGTGCAATCAAATGTTTTTGTTTACCACACTAAAATTTAATCTACACTCTTCAGGAAACCATACCAGCTTACCTTACCTTTAAGAAAACATAATTATAAAGTTAATTGATATTGACCTTATTTATAATATCAGGTAATACTTTCCAAAGTATGAGTAAGGTAAGGATCCTCAACAGGTCAGTTGCCTTAAACAGGAAGTAGATGAAACAGTAGGCGTGAGTGAGGGCAAAGAACTGCAGTGGACTTTAGAAATGTGAGATAAAAAAAAGTAGAATAGCAATATGTATGAATCATGTCATATCAGTTTATACAATTGTTTAAAGAATTTGTTAGCTCGCACTATAGTATTATACGACATTGATTAAGACTGCATTTTAATATTATTACCAGGCTTACTTATTTCTGTACAAAATGTAACAATTGAGTTTTAGGCATTAAACTGACGACAAAAAAACTTGAAATTTGTAAGTAATTTGTAGAAGGATAATGTAAGATCATAATAATATTGATAAGTGTTTTGTATTATATTCGTAATTCCTAATAATTACTATTAGTTAATTGCATCATCTTTCATGTAGGAGTGGAATTATAATTCAATTTTGATAAAATTTAAAGTAATAAGTATAAGTCTACTGTTATGGACAATTGTATTTCAATAATAACATATCAATTAGTAATTTTAACAAATTCACGCAATTGCTATAATTTTACACAAAAATAATGATTTATGAATGGTTACTATACTTTGTCACATAAAAATAAGAATAGTACATTATCATTATTATGTTTATAAATGAAATCAACTACTGCACATAGGTAGGACTAGTAATACATCAAGGTGAAACTGTTGATGTTTTTCCTGTTTGTCGGGAATTCCTCGTTGCATTTGTATTTATTTTTGTTACGATTATAGCTGAGTATTAACGAAAGGCCAATAGATAAAATAAAACACAAAAATACAATCTTTCTTATTGTATTACTAAAATCTACAAACTTGCCCTTTTTTATGCGCAAAATCCAGTAAAGTAAAATACATTTTTGCTTTATATCATAATAATAAGAGACATTCAAAAGAACTTGAAAATGAGGACAGGTTTTAGAAGATCACTTTCATTTTCTAGACTTCTGAAAGTCTGAAAGAGAAAGGTGTAAATGTGGCTTCTGAGAGGTTACAAACAATGTGCACGAAATTTACAAAACATTCTCTTTGGTTCTCGTTATTTCTTATTTAAGCAAGGTTAATTAAACCATGCTTAGCAATAGACTGAAAATGTTATCACAAACTACAATAACAAGTGATAAGAGCCTTGTTAAAGCCAATTCCTCGTCTTGAATAGTAATAATTATAAATTTACCTCAAACAAGGACATCAGGTCCAGTTTCTTATCCATTATGAGCACTTCACAATATTACATCAAAACTCTAACACAGTTCACTTATTCATAAATAATGTCAAAAACAAACTTGATGTTCACAGGGAAATTAATGTAACATGTCACAGCATTCACACAAACTGTAAAGTAGTTGTAGCGGGCGAAAAAAATATGTGCTGTGATGTATATTCAAATGGCATATGGCAGTGATAGTAACCGCATGGTGCCTAGCTGGCAAAGGCCGATTGTTTACGTAAAGCGCCGGGTTAGCCGCGCGGACTCACAATGACTACCATGCACATAAACAACTTAGGGAAAACCCTGTTCACAGGCAATTAGATGTTATTAATAATTAGTCTAATTAGATAACTTCAGGTTTTAAGAACAGTGTTATTGGCGAGCGGGCGGCGACCGATCCCGAAACGAAATGAACGTAAGTGTAACGGTAAAAGGTAGACACGAAAGCGGTTTGCGCGAGGTGCGCTTGCGATCACTATTACTTCACCGATCGTCTCGCGTACCACTCGCGCATTTTGTTTCATATATCATTCGCTAAATTCGTCTCATTGCCGCGGTATTTGTGCTACTGTAGATATGTTATCAGCTTCGTAGATTGCAACATACGTACGCCGTACTCGGTGATAAAAATAAGGTTAACCTATTAACTTACAATGAAATTATCGTCGTGAAAGTCATCCATTTTATCACTTTTAAAGTTCACTTCGTGCAGTTCCTGGTCATTTGTCACGAGATATTCCATTAATCCGTTTAAATCATCATTAACTTGAGTCATTTTGATCACCGCAATCCCATATAAAGGTCATCTTATTTGAGTAGAAATGTATGTTTCAAACACGATTATTGTAATAATATAGCACTAATAGTGCGCAATAATGATTTATTTAACAACATAGTCGCATTTTGCATCACAAACAATAAAATATACACAAGACTGAGAATGACATTTGGGAACAACTTCCAACGTGGAACGAATGACGTCACAAGCCTGGACACTTTTCACAATCTGATTGGTGCATACTAGATCAAATAAAGTTCATATAAGCGCCATCTGTTGAGTAACTGAAAACTGTATTACGTTCCGTTCTACGCATAGTAAGCTTATCATAGAAAAATAAATACAGTGTGTTACCGGCATGCGGACATTTATTAAAACTGCCGATAATATGTTACTATAGCAATTGTTTGCAAGTATTATCAATTAAAAAATAATTAAAATAACTTCACAATTAATTTTATTAGATATTGACCATTTTTAATGTAGTGCATGTGCTGCGTGTTCATCGTTATCAGTATCGCTGTTGCTTGGTACAAGGCATGTCGTGGTACGGGGGCAGATCATAATAATCAAAGTATCCGTCTACTGTCATTTACACTTGTCCAATTGCTGTGCCTTACATTGCTGGCAATTAAAATTTTGTTAGAAAGTTAAAAAAGCCTGAAAATGTGTTTATTAATTAAATTAATGTCATAGTTACGTTACAGATATACGTTATATTAACCTACTTTAAAAAAAGCCAGGGTGCTGGTGGTAACACACTGTATACGCTCAAATTGGTCAAATGCGGGTTGGACTCGCGCAGTGAGGGGTTCCGTAAGCGCGACTTATTTTTGGCGATAATAATTTGGTATATCTCTCGTAAGAATGATGTTTATCCAAGTTAAATTTAGGTTATATTTTTACCTTACATTCTCAAATTCCAATGCTGTTGAGGAAATTACTGCCGCCAGGCCATACCTAATCGGGACTGAGGGTTTGTCCACGTCCGACGCAAAAAGAGAGGTGTTAAAAGTGTAACGTTTAGGTATTTAGCGTGTCTACCCGTGTGTCTGTTTGTGGGATCTTAGCTCCCAAGCGGATGGACCGATTCGAACACGGTTTAAAAATAGGCATTTAAGTAGGGGTCGCCGTTATCGAGGTTTTTTTTTCTTTATTTATAGTTTATTCTTGAAGCAAGCAAAGACTATTCCAACAAACTATAAGTTCTATTTCCTCAGTCCTAATAAGTAATAAGGACCTCTTGCAAAAATGAACATCTGGGAGGGTATATTAAGAATGCACCAAGCAAACGTCGAGCGTCCAGTGGCGCCCTCGTTACAATGATTGTGTTTTCAAATTAACTAAAGAACTTCCTTGCAATCAGACAATACTTTTTTGTAGCGCAAGTAAAAACGCAATTTATGGGATACGTAACAAACTTTAATAACAATTACCCTTTGAGTAGTTAGCGTAACGGGAAATGGTGGCCACTTTTTTCCGCTAAGTTGATAACTCGAAGGTAAATTGTTATTACACTGTGTGATATACCCTATAAGCTGTGTTTTTATTTTTAGTACAAAACCTACCGACAAATTTCAAGAAAATACTTTATTTTATAAGAAATCATAATAACAGTAATGAGGGCGCCACTGTACATCCGGCGTATGCTCGGCGCAGTCTTAAATATCACCGCAGTTCGGATTTTTTTAAACTGACTTTAGTTAATTTTTCTTTATTTCATGTTATTTTATGCTCTACAAAGGAATAGTTTAAAATTATCCCGTTAACTAAGTTTGAAAGTAGCCGGATATGATGTAGTACGTGTCCAATCACGTGACCACTACTTTTGAGAAGAGAATAGGCGAAGTATAAATGAGCATTTCTTTTTTTTTTGCCATTTTTACATTTTGCAGTGTCCCATGACTTTGCATTTATAAAAGAATTAGTTAATGACAAGAATATTAATATATTGTATTTTATACTCATAGCTCGTTTTATAATCTGACGACAGATATTAAAAAAACACAATAAAAGCGTCAACTTAATTTAAAATTTAATAAAAAACAAAACAACAACATTTTCAAAGTATGAAAAACCGAATGTCCCATTCTAAAATCCGTTACTTTAAATTTAAATATTTTCATGACGTCCAAAGAACCTATATAAATGTTTTGATTGTAATCTGTGCTTAGTAGTATTGCAATTCATTGTACATTGAATTTGTTGATGTTGCACCAGTAATATAGTAGTAATTAATTTTTTACTCGTGTCCCAGAAAAAGTTCCAAAACGTAATTTCCTATTGTGTTACCCATTTCACTAGGTAGCTTAAATAAAATAAAAACTACTAAAACTGGTATTACTTTCGTCGGACAACACTAACAGAATGTCAAATTCTCACGCGGCCATGTTTTGAGCGGTCAGTTACTAATACAAAAACTTCGAGAGAGCACGTGCTGGTTTCTGTGACAGATATTGTTTCCTATTGTGTTAGTGATATTACGAGGTAAGTTTAATCATTTACTTACATTCAGTTACTCTTTAGGATAGTTAATATTATTATGTACAGTTTGGTATATAATCATAGAACATTTTGCTTTACAACAAGCGTAGAATATTTTTTAAAAACATTGACCATGCATTTTGTTACTTACTATTGTGTTACTTTTGCGTGGTAACATATAAAAGGAAAGCTAGGTTACAATAAGAGGAAAATTATAAAGGCTAGTTTTCATTGTCATACAGGGCTAGAAAATGTCACAAGCTATGTCTGCAGCTGAAAAAATGAGACGCTATAGAGAGCGGTTAAAAACACATAATCCAGAAAAATTAGAAGAACAAAAAAAGAAAAATCTAGAGAGAATGAAGTCAAAATATAAATATAAAAAAATAAGTGAAATGACAGAAACAGAAAAAGTTAGAATACGAAATAAATGGAAAGAAGAAAAAAAAAGCAGAAATTAAAAAAAAATAGTAAACACAATGCAAAAGGTATTGTAACAGTTCTTTAGTTTGTACTAATCGAAAGGACCAAGGATAAAATCCCAAACAGCCAGGGTAACAGCGACGTTTGCGGACGGCGGCGGGCGGCGGATGGTGTAGGTTCGTTGTGCGTAAAATTATCTTAATTGCTTTTTAACCTTTAAAAGAAGGAGAAAGTTTTAACTCGTCAGAATCTTTTCACATTTTTTAATCTTTTTCTCACGTTGTTTGAGAAAAGCATTATTTACTTATATGCCCCGGTGGAAACCGGGGGCTCTATTTTACTCGGTAAAATCATTTATCATTATCGTATTCTCAACGTAACTCTCGTTTACTATATTTTATGCGATGACGTCCTTAGCTCGGCATCCAAACTACATATACTTAATCATAATAATCATAATATGTACTGCTTTTAAGTCTACATTCACCAGGCTGCGCACAACACAGATTATAGGATATGGCTCACAACAGCTTGACCGTAACCGAAAGAAGTCTGCGACACGCTATCGGCTCCGTTCGCTTGCGATCGGCCCCCTTCGCTTGTCCTCGTGTGCGATCGGAACCTTTCGGCCGTGACCGGGCGAGCCCATTCAGTCATCCATCCCTCATTCTCGAAAGTGCACGCGCTGCGTAGATAATTATGCACCATGGAATTAGAGGAAAAATTGATTTGTTTGGTGCAAAAGTATACGTGTCTTTATGACATTAATTCCCGCTACTATAATGATAAAATAAGCAAACAAAATGCGTGGGAGGTAATCAGTAAAGAAATGGGAATTTCAGGTAGGACATTTTGTTTTAATGTTGTTTTTAACCCCCGAAGCCGGTCTCTTGGCGGTGGTTCTTCGACATGTTTTATCAAAATCGTTTCAACCGTTTTTGAGATATAGAGGTTTTAGTGGCTTATTAACCCCCGATTTAACGGCATTACATACTTTAAGAGCTGATAATTAAAAAAACCCGCATCCAAATCGGTTCATCTGTTTCGGAGCTACGTTGCCACAAACAGACACTTAGATACATGCTCGATGCTCGTTATAAACTAACACCCCTCTTATTATTTATTAGTTATTATCCACCTATTATTAATTTCATGTCTTTAAAGAGACGTTGCTCATATATTATGTTGTTGAGTCATATTGTTAATTTGGTAAAGTTTAAAAAACGTGTTTTTTTTTTTTATTAAAAATTTAAAAAACCCCCGACTCAAAACAGTCTGTACTTAAAGAAAAACCTCCAAAAAGTAAAACATAACAAGTATTGGCCCTACAAGCTTAATTATAAGTAGGTATTAATATTTTGATTGAAGCGTCCCCACGTCGGGGACCGCTAAGTAGCTGGGATATTTTAATTTAATTAAAATATTTTTGAGTCGGGGATTTTTTAAATTTAGTTTTTTTTTTTAAATTATAGTTAACATCAATTTACCAAATCATTTTGCCAATCAAGTTACTAAATCAAGTTAAAGTAGATCCTAAATTTCTCACGTAGAATTAGTCCTGCCATATTCAGATCGCGGACATTGTTAGAAGTAATATTTTCAAAAATCCTGTTTTGTGGCCGTGGCGTTTCTCTGCTGACAATATCTACGTCGTCATTAATTATATAATTGTGTAAGCATACTCAAGCACGTATTACATAATCAAGTTGCTTTGGTTGGATTCTATTTTTTTTGAAAAATTTCAAATCTCTTTTGTAATATCCCAAAGGCGTTTTCAACTACTCGGCGAGCTTTTCTCAAACGATAGTTAAATACTTTTTTATCCTGGTGTCCCAAAAGTTGATTTCGTGGGTAAGGCCTCATTATATTCTGTTCTGGACGAAACGCTTCCTCTGCCACAACACCATACGGCATTTCATCTGTTGTACCTGGCGGGCATTGGTTTTGTGGTCACATACCTTCTTCTAGCTTCTTGTTCCTCAGACAGTGGCCAAAACTGGAGTTCATCAATATAGCGCCGTCACTGTTACGGCTGTATGATCCTACATCCGCTACGACAAACCTATATTTTGCGTCTACAACCGCAAGCTAAAAAAGTGTTTATAGTTGTATTACTTGCTTCCGATGTTATTAGGAGCTCTAATATTGACGTGCTTCCCATAGTAGGTACCTATACAATTTGGGAAATTCCAGATGTTTCGAAAGTGTCTTTCTATGGCTTTCCACTTTTCTTTCGTTGGGATTGGACAAACTACTGATCGTAATACTTTTCAAATTCCTTTACAGGTGTCATGTAATTTATTTTGAATACTTAACCCACTCCAAAATCGAAAGACAATGATTTAAAATTGCCGCCTGTCATTAAAAACCTGGAACAATAAATAATTAAGTTATTTAGTTTAAAATTTCGTCAAAATCAGCCTATACTATACTATGAACATTGAACAAAGCAAAAAAATGAATACTTAAATAAAATAATAATATGAGATTTTTTTCCAGTTGCTCAGTGTTCTCAGAAGTGGACGCGAATCAGAGATAATTATAGAAAAGGACTAAAAGGTCGAGAACAGAGAAGTGGATCGGGCGCTTCTAAACGACGTCCTCTAAAATTTGAACAAGAATTGTCTTTTTTGAAAAGTTACATGCATGGCCACGACCTAATTTCGAATCTAGATCCCCTAGTAAGCCCAGAAACGCTACAATTTACACAAAATAGTGACAAAAACACGGAAGAAGAAAACATTGAACAAGATTTTGATATGCAATCTTCACTATCACCGCCTGGAAATACGAATGTACGATCTTCAGTTACAACTGTACGAGTACCTCAGTCTATTTCAATCCGACAATCACAAGAATCCATCACCAAAGAACGAACGGAAACCGTCTCAGACGTTTTGAAAAATTACCTCGATTCGAAAACCGAACAAGACCCCGTTTGTTTGTTTTTTTCAGCGATGGCTGAAAACGTAAAGAAGCTACCAGAAAGACAGCAATTAGAAGTTAGACAAAAAGTGTTCAATGTGGTTTACGATGCAGAATTAAAGTGGTTGAACGAACGTGATGATGGTAAATAAATATTAATAAGAAAATAAATGATGAATGATCAAAACTTTGTTTCATTATATAATTATGTTAATAAGCCTTCTTCCTGACACAAATTCAACATCGCTAACCGAAAAGAAGTTCCCAACCATTGAAGGCAATTAGATAGTTTAAAATTTTAATTTCATTAAACTTACCTCAAGCATATAGATAACCGTTCTTCAACAGGAATAAGCACATCTATAAATTTTATTTCGTTGACTGATATGAGAACGGAGAAGATTTACTAAATTTTGAAACTTCATTGTCCTTTCTGAAATAATCTTTTTTCATCCAATTTCAAATCATTATGAAGTGTATGGAATTTGCCAACCTTACACGGCTTTTGCCACAAATTATCAACCCAAACTTTTTTTTTCCTATTTTGTTTATTATGATGATATTCTCCTTCTTCTAATGCAATAGACAATAACACTATGTCAACAACCATTTTCAAAAAATCAATCTAACACGTCAACGTGGTAGGAACGAAACTATTTGACTGGGTGCGGATACGTTTGCAAGCTACCGTACGGTGCCGATCGTGTGCGTCGACATCCTATCGCCCACGAACGGCTGCTACCGCCCGATCGTATGTGTCGACACTCACTGCCGGACACGATCGGTTGCCGCCGCATCCGTTCGTATTCTTTCCGATTCGATCCGTTGCGGGCCGTTTGGTGAAAATAGTGCTTTGTAGGCTGGTTGTATAATAAAAGGCATATGTATGGACGTATATATAATGATATAAAGATTGCTTTTCGCTTGCGATAATGTATGGACCTCGGCAACAAAGACGACCCCATTATTTATTTCATCCCTCAATAAGGAGGGGAATAGGGATTCAATTTTTCACAAAATCGCTTTGAAGAGCCCTAGAGAGTTATAATAAATATTGTGGTCCATTCCATTAGGAGGGATAGATACTTTAGACGCCGGAGGGGAATCATCTTGGAATTTAAATGAAAAAAGTTGAATAAACCAGCCTACTTTAGACGTAGGTATTCACTTTTGGCAATAATTACTAGGTTACCAAGTTTTCCATTTAATTTGGTAAGTACTTAAAATTCTATTGAAAATAGTGACAAAATAACATCCCATAGTGATAAAATAATTCGAGCTAACTAGGTAAGTGTAAGTTAGATAATGACTTTCTAACTTTATAAGAATGTGAATGTCCGCAACTAAAGGTCGAAGGACACTTTGCTATTAAGAAAGTTGTAGGCAACGTTTGTTGAAGCATGAATTTAACAAGACGGTACGCTTTGGTGTTTACATGGCCCTATATACATTGCGTCAAGTAGCCATAGGTAAAATGAAGAAGTGGGGCGCAACTTCGTGCATTGAAATCACTGTAACAAATCGGTTGGATCTTTCAATTTGGCCGGTTTTGATAATAAAATGACATTTTAAAAGCAACTCCAACCGATAGCCATTCGCAATGCAGCATCATATTTGTATATCAGTCAGAGCTAATATAAAATTTAGACAAATAGAGTACCTAAGCATCATCATCGCATCATCAACATAGTAATTGAGAAATATTTACAGGAGAATGGGCAGAAATGTATGAGCACTGTATATACCCTACCAGGAGCTACAAGTACACGCTAGCGAGTCGAATGCACTGTCCCTCGCAGAGCTCGTAGTATTCTTATAGAGTGCAAAGGACAGAGAATTCTACTCGCTATCGAGTACGGTAATTGTAACTCATGGTAAGGGTACAGACCTAGAAACCAATAACAATAAGCATCATAACAACGAATATTCTGTTTAATTCTACAACGATTTTGTGTAGCGGGAATAACTGTGAGAAATATTAAAAAAATGTGGAACATCGGGACGCCTACATAGACGACGTTAGAATAATTACTTTGAAAAACCGCTGTCTTTGCATGGCGATAACTTTTTTCACACAAAGATTTCGAACCACCTGCCATAGTAATAGTTTGACTACTTACAATTACCTATTCGGGGACATATCGCTTGTTATTTTTGGTCATTAGGCCAATTAGCCAACCCTCCTTTGACACGAGATAGAGAGCTCGGTATTGTTATTACGCACTTATTTGACATGGTAACATCGACTGTTCAAAATTTAAGGGATTGTGATAAAAGTAGGTATTTGTATAAGGCAATAAGTACAAGTAGCTGGTCTACAGAGAATTAAAAGATGGTTAGCTGTTACGGTCTCTTCACACCGAATCCAACGTTCGCCGAAACGCGGTATTTGTCATCAGTCTAAACGATTCAGAAACTGGGCTAAATCGAAACGTCATCAACACTCATAATATTCAGAAAGAACACTATTAAGCTGCTGTTGTTACTCTCACATAACACATTTTCCAACATGGCAACACTTTGCCTTTGTTTTCAAACAGGGGCTTAGACAAGTGGCACCGTGTCTTCTTCCCCTCCGTCGTCACTGTTAAAGTGTAGGGAGATCATCTTACGAATTTCGTATTTTGGTTTAACGTAAACTGTCTGTATCATAAAACACGACTATTATATACATACATTACATACATTCAATCACGCCTGTTTCCCAGAGGGGTAGGCAGAGACCACTTCTTTCCACCTGCTACGATCTTGACAAATTTCTTTCGCTTCTTCCACATTCATACGAGTCATGCACGCACGTCGGTTTCGGGTAGGTACTTAAAATTCGGCCTTTTCCAGTATTTCTCCGATTTGACTCGAAAAAGTCCGACTATTGTTGTGTGATATTCGACCGCAGTTCGATTCCCGGTTTCCGGAAAAAACCATAAATGCAGGTTTTTTCAATAATAAAGGAGCAGGTAAGTATCCTTTGCGTAGAATTTGCTATTTCCAATATTTAAGGTAGTTGCCGTCCATGTGGCGTTCGTTTTTCCACTCTGTATATACATATAATACACAATAAAGCTGGCAAATCGCTTAAATTATATCATTAACATAAAATACAAAGACTTGAGATTTGACTCCATATACAACACGTCCAAGAAATGAAATGAATTTCCTCTGTGTTTGTGCCCTTTGTTTTCATTTACTCTGTTTAGATAAATCATTTAGGAGAGGGCCACGCGTAAATTGGAAACGTGTTTCGAGTTATCCGAGACATTTACATATATAGTGCGAATGGGTGTTTAAAGTTTCCACGGGGAACTATAAAATGGATGGACGTACAATTTAAATGGTATGCTGCGAGCGGAATGTGGTGACGCTCATTTGTCAGGACAGGGTAGCGTTAAAAGCTAGGTTGTAGGACTGTAGGTACCTAAGTCCTAATGTCAACAAATACTAAAGTAATTATCATTAGTATACATACGGTTGCGTTTATCGCGTGACAAAATGTGGATAAAGCATGCGTCACTCTCTTACTTTATATGTGTCAGAAAGTGACGGATGTTTTTATCCACATTAGCAATCTTTCCCCGGCTCTCTACTTCCCACCCATAGACATTTGCATTCTCAAGACTCCAATCTTAAGACTAAAGTACTTGTACACCAAAACAATAGTGTCCGTAAGGTTTTTAAATCATTTGTAGGGCAATGCATCCATTTATACGAGTATAATAAATAACCTGACGAAGTTTGAAACTTACCATTTCCAGTACTTAAAACTTAGGGGAGGCCGGGGCTTGTTTTAACGGGGGTAAGTATTAACACGTCAATAGAGGCTAAAATACTGGAATCTAAATCATGATTTTTTCAAATTCTATCGCGGTTTATGATGCCAAACACGTTGTGACCAATCAGTTGTCAGCAGGATTCCAAACAGAAAAGTTCTGCACCACGCCGACTTTTTGCAGGTAAATGGACTTTTTTACGATTGCAATTTTTTGATTAACTCATAAAATATTGCTGCATTCAAATAACTACTTGTATTAAATAAAGGTAATTTAATTAAGTAACGGTAATAGTTGTTAGTATTATGTTATTTCTTTGCTTTAATTTTAAATAATTTTTTTTCCGTTGTGGGTATCTCCGGGGCTAGTATTAACTGTTAGCATTCAAAATGTATCTGGTATAATTAGTTTATTAAATTAAACAGTAGTATTGTTCAGTACTGGTTTTTGTATGAATATTAATCAATTATTGTTGTTAGCAACTCCGTCACTTCCGGTAACAATGATATTAATTTGTACTGAAACGACTTCTGAACGCTTACTATTGGTTGGTGTTTTATCCAATAACGGGCGACCGCACGAGTGGCGCCAAGGATTGTGATAAAACAGGTGATACTGATAAGAGTTGGATTATTAACTAACGGAAATTAAAACTGTGAACATCGGCTTATAGTTTAAGTTTTTGGAAGGTTAAAGTGGAAGGTTATTTTGGTGAAATAAACTGTAAAAGTGTTGAAGGTTGTATTATTGTGTTCTTCGTTCTCCCTAAACCTGAACTGATAAGGAAGATTTAACAAATCTCAGAAGTGGGATGAACAAACGCTCACAAGGTATGGATACATTGTTTATAAATTAAGAATATTGTGTTATAAAACCAGCAAAGTAATTTATTGACTAATTGAATAGGAAAAGTAGAAATATTTGTTTACTACACCAGACAGTGTCGGGAAATGGCTCGAGCGGGGTTTTATGGTATGGAAAAATACCCGGGCAGAACGCCTTTATAAGTGTTATGTGCAATCAATTGGAGTTACTGTGGTATTCTTTTGTTTATGGCTAATTGGCATAAATTAACGACCTGGGTTCGATTCCCAATACGACCGATGTGAACTACCTGACTTGAAATGAACCGTTGTTGCATTTTTAATCATTTTATTTAAAATTTCTTGCTATCTGGGGACACGGCAGTGCTTCCGCCAAGATCGAGCGGACGAGTATACTGCCTGTTTTCTCAGGAAACGGTTCGCGCATATTTTGACCATGTAGTTTTGTACCATGCAAGGAGGTAAATTTTATATTATATATCTATACTGATGATGACGTGTTGTTTTAAGCTACAGTGTGCCAGCATTTTAAAAGATCTATTCTATACAAGTCTGATGTTTGATTGTTCAATTGGCTATATTAGACGTGGACATTGATGGTGGTTATGGTTATGATTTTTCATGCTTTGTAGAATCTATGAAAAAAATTGCGTGAATATGTAATTGGCGTTGCTATTTCGTATTTCCAGTTCATTATGGATGAAGTACGAAGATCAAGATCTCGTCGTATGCCTCCGGGAGCTCGCGGTGAAATTCATCCCAGTGGCAGTGGTAGCGGTAGCGGCGGAGCACGTACAAGATGCAGAGGAAGCAGGCAACGGCAGTTGCGGACGCCGGAACGAGCGAGGTACAGTGGCAGAGGCAGTACCAGTACCGGAACATCTAGTAGAAGACGCAGTCAAGGTAGACAGACCCCTTTATTAGCTGAGCATAACTATGAATTGCGAGATTTACAAAATCGAAGTCGTAGTAGATTGCGCCATAGAGAATCACGTGTTAGGGCATCGAGATCGCGAAATGAATCAATGCGTCGCTACACCGTGGCACGCCTTAGTCGAATTCCACGAAGTCGTGAACGATCAGATAGTCTGACGCCACGGGATCGCTACAGAGACCGTCGCCGTAGTTATCGGTCAAGAAGTAGAGTTAGGGAGCACTCTAATTATGAACATAATAGGATGGATAGGGAGTTAATGTCAAAATTCGCGGACATGATCGAAAGTATGACCAACAGTAATAAGATCAGGAAAGAGACCTTTTCGAATACCAACGTTATTCCTGAGTTCGATCCCTCTTTAAAGAATCAAACAGTTGATAAATGGATTTTGAAGGTAAACGAATGTGCGACTTTATACGAGTGGACGGAGAGACAAACTATACATTATGCTCTACCAACACTCGTTGGTATTGCGAAAAAATGGTATGAGGGTTTACCGTCTCTTCTATTGAATTGGACCGAATGGCAATGTAAGCTGAGGAGTGCATTTCCGGCAAATGAAAATTATTGACAAATGATGTTAGATATGCTTGATAGAAGGGTAAAATTCGGTGAATCGTTAGAGACGTATTTCTATGAGAAAGTTAATTTGATAAATCGATTAGAGGTAGTTACTGGCAGGCGAGCAGTAGAATGTATTTTACATGGCATAGACGATAGGTCAGTGCGGTTGGGAGCGGAAGCCGCACAATTTGATGATTGTGATAAACTATTGGCATATTTACGAAAAACAAGCGTTCGTAAACCAGAACCATCTAGCGTAAAAAAGGCTCAATTAACAAATAAAACACTGTTTAGACCACCCTATGTGAATAAATCACAAATCAGGTGTTACAACTGTAAGGAGGAGGGTCATCCTGTTTCAAAATGTCCTAAGCCAATAAAGAAGTGTAATAAATGTTCCGCGGTTGGTCATATAGATTCCGAATGTTTTCGCCAAGTTAATTCTACTAATAAAACAGTAATGACAATAGAAAAACCTTTTGAGAAAAGTAGCTCTGATAAATATGTTCAAAACATACTCATTAATGGTTTGTCAATTGACGCCTTCATTGATATGGGCAGTGAATTGACTTTGATACGTGAGAGCACAGCTAAGGACATTTTCAAACAGTGGGACGTCACTGATGTGTATCCGATGTTAGGGTTTGGTGGGGCAGTAGTAGAATCTATTGGGTCATGTGTGGCAGAGATAAACATCCAGAATGTTAAGTCTAAAGTTATATGTGTGGTTGTTCCTGATGTATTTCTAAAGTATCCAGTTCTCATTGGACAAACATTCACTGAACAACCTCACGTAAAGATTATAAAAACAAGTAAAACATTATTATTCGAAAATGCATATGCAAGTAATGACAATCAAAAGGAACGAATAGATTTAAAACTTTGTAATGACCTTACCTTACAGGAGACAGAACTCATTGAAGTGTACTGCGATACGGGCTATACCGGTTCTATTTATATAGGTGGGGGCTATAGGGGACAAATTGGGAAGGAATATTTTTTAGAAGAAGGTGTTTACCAGCTTGTAAAGGGCAAAGGCGTTGTTTTTGTAAACCCTATATCAAAATCAGTAGACTTTAAAAGGGGCGAACTAATTGTTCGAGCTGAAGTTTTAATTGAGTCTTTCGGTATTCATAAAATCAGTAATTTCGAAACTAAAATTAAACCGTATGAACCATTTACCTTGGATCAGTTGAACGTTGGCAACATTCCCCAAAAGGATAAACTTAGACTTCTTGATTTAGTTAATTCATATCGGGATTGTTTCGCTACTAGCCTACAAGAGCTAGGGTGTACCAACATAGAAAAAATGAGTATAAATTTGAAGGATAATGAGCCCGTAGTGTATAGACCATATCGCATGTCCGTGAGTGAGAGGCAGGAAGTTCAAGGAATGGTTGACGAACTGATTGACACTGGGATTGTTCGTGAATCTAATTCACCATATGCGAGCCCAATAATTTTAGTTAGGAAAAAGACTGGGGACAAAAGGTTATGCATTGACTATAGGCAACTTAATAAGAAAACTGTCAAACAGCATTATCCTTTGCCCTGTATGGAAGACCAGATGAATAGATTAGCAGATAATGGTTATTACTCAGCATTAGATCTGGCTAGTGGTTACTATCAAATAGAGTTGTCTGAGGAATCTAAACCCAAAACCGCATTTGTTACACCAGACGGACAATGGGAATTTAATAGGATGCCGTTTGGTCTAGCAAATGCGCCAGCGGTATTTCAACGCACAGTAAATAAAGCGTTAGGGTCTTTAAGATTTAACACAGCCGTGGCGTATATGGATGACATTCTAGTGCCTTCAAAAACAATCGATGAGGGACTACAACGGTTGGAAACGATCTTCAAAAATGTAAGAGCTTCTAATCTAACGTTGAAATTGACAAAGTGTAAGTTTTTTCAAACATGCGTTGAGTTTTTGGGATTCGAGATATCTGTAGATGGCATTAGGCCCGGTGTAAAAAAGACCGAAGCTGTTGACAAATTTCCCGTACCGAAAAATGTACACAACGTCAGGCAATTCATTGGCTTGGCAAGTTTCTTTCGCAAATTTATTAAGGATTTTGCGTCAAAAGCTAGGCCATTGACTAGCCTGTTGAAAAATAATGCTCCGTGGGTTTGGGAAGTTGCACAACAACAAGCTTTTGAACAACTTAAGACTCAGTTAGTATCTCGGCCCATTTTAGCTTTATACAACCCCGTACTATATACTGAATTGCATACTGATGCAAGCAAGTGGGGTGTAGGAGGGATACTACTTCAGAGACCAAAGGGAGGGGATTTGAAACCTGTTGCGTACTATAGTCGTCAGACTTCACCAGAAGAACAACATTTTTCGGCTTATGAACTAGAGACTTTAGCAGTTGTTTCTTCTTTGACAAAATTTAGAACGTATTTACTGGGAATGCCTTTTACAATTGTAACGGATTGCAATTCGTTGCGGGCAACGTTCACAAAAAGGGACATGTTACCTAGAGTTGCCCGTTGGTGGAGTCTAATTCAAGAATTTGATTGTGACGTAAAATACAAGTCTCATGTCGATGCGTTAAGCAGAAACCCAGTATCAGCTGAAATCGATCATTTGGATTTTCCTACAGTATTTAAAATAGATGATGCTTGGCTTAAAACGGTTCAATCTGACGACAGCGAGGTCAAAAGGATAAGGGACATACTATCAGATTCGAACTCCAATAATGTTGTTGAAGTTAAGAACAATTATTGTTTAAAAAATAATAATGTTTTTAAAATTACCCCTAGTGGACCCAAATGGTTAGTACCCAGAGGAGTAAGATGGCAAATTTTACGGACGTGTCATGACGATATAGGTCACTTTTCCATTGAAAAAACTTTTGAAAAAGTTAGTGAATATTATTGGTTCCCGAAAATGCGAAAATTTATTAAAAAATACGTGGGAGCCTGTTTGGAGTGCGCTCTTAGTAAAGCCCCTTCGGGTAAGAAATCTGGGTTTTTACATCCTATTCCAAAGATACCAACGCCGTTTCACACTCTGCATGCTGATCATTTGGGCCCCTTTAATGTGAGCAAATCTAAGCATCGGTATCTTTTGGTAATTATCGAAGCTTTTACAAAGTTTATTGTTTTGAAACCGGTAAAAAGTACCAAAGCAACTGTAACCATCAGAATCTTTAGGGAATATTTTGGCACATTTGGTTTGCCTACCAGGCTTATTACTGATAGGTATTCCTCTTTTACTGGAAAGAAAATCAAATCATTTTTAAAAGAGTTAGGTGTACGTCACATAATGAATGCCGTTGCCACCCCACGTGCAAATGGGCAAGTGGAGCGGTACAACCGCACTATCCTGGATGCATTAACTGCCATGAATCATGGTCGAAGTGAAGAATTATGGGATGAGAAAGTGATAGACGTACAATGGGGACTTAACAATACAGTTAACAAGGGGACGGGGAAAACTCCGGCTGAAGTATTATTTGGCCTTAAATTGAAAGGGATGACAGAAGGTAAAATAGTAACAGTTTTGCATGATGATGATTTAATAGCGGAACGAGAGATTGATTTTGTGGGAATTAGATCAGATGTTGAGAGGCATGTTATACAGTCACAGGCAAAGCAAAAAGAAAGGTTTGATAAAAGTAGATGTGAACCGCGTTGTTTTTCAGTAGGAGACCTGGTCAGAGTAGAAAGGAATACCCATGTCCGGGCAAAAGTAAAAAACTAAAATCTAAGTGTTATGGTCCTTATAGAGTGGTCGAAATTTTACCAAACGATAGATATATGGTGGAGGATACGCCATTAACTAAAAAAAAGGGCAAGGCGAGTTACAAAGGTGTGCATCCGGTAGATAGAGTACACCCGTGGTTGACTTTCAAGGGAGTAGAGGATAGTGATTCAAGTGATGATGAAATAGAGGCAGGTAATCATTCTGAATTTGGCGTACGGATTTAAATAAAAGTACATGTGTTTAAAATTTGATGATTTATTTAGTTTATCACAGTTAGAAGGATCTCAGTGTTTCAAATAGTAAAATATTTTACAATTTATCCTACGATAAATTGTGAAATATTTCGAAATATTATGCAGGATAATGGATAAAACTAGAAGGATATTGGAAGGATATTGGAAGGATATTGGAAGGATATTGGAAGGATATTGGAAGGATAGTAAAACGGAAGGATTCTCCAAATGGAAGGATTTACAGAATTAGTTAAGTAGGTATTTGTTAAAATGACAGATATATCTATTTATTATTAAGAACTAAACATTTTTCTTTTCGTTTTGAATTAAATCTATTGTTATATTATTTATGTTCAAAATTCTAAGAAATAAATAGAGATGTTTGTACCAACTTAAATGTGTTATACTTTATATTTTACGAAACAATGTATTTCCAAGCATATTAATGTTTACAACTAAATTGGTTTTGTGGTCATAAGTATTTATAAAACATATATATAAAAAAAAAAGAAGTATATAGCTTAAAGTGTGTATAATTTACATTTTAGATAGTTTTTCTAGACTGTTTTTTTATAATTGCTCTTATGATTGCAATTTGTTTTTAATGTATAATTTGGTTAGGATGAAAACATCGACCCTTCTTACAAATTCTGCTTGTAAATAAATCACGAGGACGTGACATATAGTCAGGATGGACGAATTTGTTAGCATTCAAAATGTATCTGGTATAATTAGTTTATTAAATTAAACAGTAGTATTGTTCAGTACTGGTTTTTGTATGAATATTAATCAATTATTGTTGTTAGCAACTCCGTCACTTCCGGTAACAATGATATTAATTTGTACTGAAACGACTTCTGAACGCTTACTATTGGTTGGTGTTTTAACCAATAACGGGCGACCGCACGAGTGGCGCCAAGGATTGTAATAAAACAGGTGATACTGATAAGAGTTGGATTATTAACTAACGGAAATTAAAACTGTGAACATCGGCTTATAGTTTAAGTTTTTGGAAGGTTAAAGTGGAAGGTTATTTTGGTGAAATAAACTGTAAAAGTGTTGAAGGTTGTATTATTGTGTTCTTCGTTCTCCCTAAACCTGAACTGATAAGGAAGATTTAACATAACAAACCAGGTGGGGTAAATATTAACGAGTTAAAACTTGCCCCGCACTGTGGATCTGTGTAATAGTATAATTAGATTTATTAGATTTTCATATAATTGTTGGTTATTATGTAACAATCATATAAGGCTTGTCCTAAAGACTGACTAATTGTATTAAGATGCCTGTATGTGAAAAATATTCACATTTAATTAAGTGGTATGTGTGCAATTTACCATAAATTGGATGCAGTTTAGGGAGATAGTTTGAATTCCATTTATATGTCATATCCCAAGGATTTTTTAACTGGGTATTATCTGATTGATATTGATTGATTATATAAAAATAAAACTGGATCTATACCCTGATGTTTTATTTGATATTTCACATGATTTCATGCTTCGTTATTTCTTACCCCGCCTGTTATCACATGCCCCAGCCTTGTTAATTCTAGCCCCGGGCCCGGGGTTTGTATTAACAACGGACTTTTAAAAAAAATACCTAATTTCTAGAAAAACCATGGTATATATAACGTTTATTTGTTTTTCATATAATAGCTAAATAACTATAGATTACACGGATATGAGAACAAGACACGTACGTTCTGTAATTTTAAAACTACAGCTAATAGTTTGAAAAGTGTTAGATTATGCCCCGGCCTCCCCTACTTGAAACAGTCGCTGATGTCTAAAGCTTCCTATATTATTATGGTCGAGGACTATTTATCAGATAAAAATGCTTGGCCTAAACTAAACATCCAAATAACTTAATAATAATTTAGTCATAAAAAAATATGTAATCATTGTATACTGTCTAGGGGACACGGTTACTGTAGGAGAATGTATCGAAACTTTTAATGTAAGAAGTTGTCTTGCACCATCATAGTTAAGTAGGTATAATTTGTATACTTAATTATTTTTCTATTACTACTAATTAGTTATGGTGATAATGAGTTTTGACAGATATTCCTGCTCAACTACGCGTGACTACATTTATTTCTTTGTTTAATACATATAATGCTAGGTTATGTTTTATGATTGTATTTTTAAAAAACGACTGACTGTTGAGTTTCTTGCGGCGTTTCTTCTCAGCAGTGGTCGCTTGCGAAGCGCTGGTAGATTTTTGACGTGTAAAAGTGCCCGTGCGACCTAATTCCTGAATAAACATCTTTTATCTTTTTCTTCATTGCTGCAGCAGCAGGTTAGATATGGTAGTAGTTATTAGGGATTCTAATGAACCCTCAATATTTTGTTCTGTATCATGTTGTGCAAATGTAAAGCCACTTTACCACTGCACCTAAAAACCACAACGTCGAGTGATTTACCCATAGCTAATTTACTAACCCATGGCGATCCAGGCCAATCGAGGACCTTGGCTGCAGTGTCATGGCTCTCATTGTGCAGCCAGACAATACCCATTCAAATTGATTGCGGACGTATTGCTGACTGCGGCATTGCGTAGGCATAATTTTACTTTAACAGAACATTAGACCACTTTAATTCTTGAGCCTGTATTTCTATACCCTGTCGCAGAGGGCCATCTCTCAAAATTAATTATCGTAATTGCTACATTGCTTTGCATATACGAGTAGGTATGTATATTATATTTAGCTGGATGTACTAAGAGGAAACATCGAAGATTTTGAAAGGGTCTTGAGTCTTTGATAGGCATTGTGAAAACCCGATGAGGGCCACATGAGATACATATAAACAAATTCTTAATATTTATTTCTAAATGAGTACCTATGAAAAGTAATAGTAAGTACGTTCTAACTCAAAAGTAGCTGTACTAGCTGTACATTTTAGAACCTTGTCGCAGCTATTGACATACTTAATTCAAACTACTCTCATCTATTACGTTACTGCGAGAGGGTACTAAAATGTGGAACTTTTGAGTTCGACTGTACAACTTTAATACAATACAAATACCCTTTTCACCTCAGCAGCTCAAACAAGCAGGTTTTGCTGCTTAAAAACAGTGAGCATAATTCAATTTTGCTGCGAGCGAGAGGCAAAGTAGCTTTTTAATTATTTTATACCATTCCCCCTATTAAAGGCTTATTTTATTCACTCAAAACAGTGAATAAAAAGCACTTTTACTCACTATTTTGGTGTTTGAATTTAGAACATAAAATACGCGATACAAACTCCTCCTCGAGATTTGATTGGTCGTCATTAACCACAAAGAGTTTAGCATTAAAAAAGTTTTGTGTTATTTGCTGTCATTAGTAGGTAAATTGGCGCCATAGGCTGTATGGATCGATGTCTTTTGCCTTTCTCTCTGTGAAAAATACAAGGAAAAATAAATTGGCGCCATTTTGAATACTGAAAGTTGTACGAACATAAAATTTAGTGTTTCTTAATAAATAAAACATTTGTTCCAATTTTAATGTGCATTTTAATTAATTTTACCTTCCATTTTTCGTCATTAAATATCTATTTTCGCTTAAATCTTTCTTTTTCTCGTAGTCATGGTATAAAGTTTAGTATGCAACTCTTGAATAAAACGGATTTATATCGAGGGCCATGTATCACTCGCGTCGCTCAGGATTCTAACACTTGAATCACTCGCTACGCTCGTGATTCAATCATCCTGAATCACTCCCTGCGGTCGTGATTCAGTCGTTAGTATCCTTCACTTGCTCGAGAGTCATCTATGGCCCTCGCATTAAATCCGTCTTTTATTCACTAGTTGCATAATATACTATTTTTTAAATGCCGTGAGCAGTGCTGGGGCTACTCACAACATTCGAAAAAATTGAACTTCACTTTGTTCTGTCACTTTCACTTCGATAGGAAAAAAGCGAGAGATAGAAACAACTTGATTCGAAGTTCGATTTTCAAATTCCACACATAGAGAAACGCACACCAAAAAGAAACGCACGTTCGGATGCACACATAACCGTAAAATTGCAAATAAAACTATCTGTTAAACTTTGAAATGTGTTTATTATAACTATTTTATACAGTAGGTACAATCATTTTTTTTATTTAATGTTTTGAAGACAAAATTAATGAAAAATAAGAAGTTATGTATCTACATAATTTTGTTATCGTTTTAACAATCTTTAATTTCGTGACATAAACCGCGGGGGCAGTTTCAGAACGCATTTCAAAAATAGCGGGATTATTGTACTTAAAAAAAAAAAGTAATGTAATGTAAATGACGATGTAATTTTTGTTAATTTGTCCGCCATAGCCAATAGCCATAGACAAGGCCTTGTTAGGTTTTTTTTAAAGCCACAGACTACATAAAGCTGTAAGTATAAAGTTGTGTTTGCACTACGGCATTATCAAGTTGAGTGACAGGTTTTATCTGTTTCATGTTTATTTTTTCCACTTTTTATTTTATTAGTATTTTGCAAAAATGCTTGTGATTGATGCATATGCGATCGTGTCGTTATTTAGTCGTGTATTCACCAAATGGTCACAACGGAAGACCTGCGTTGGCCCTACCAGCTTCACGCTGTGTTGTTCTCGCTGCTGAGGTGAAAAGTTGTATGTCTCACACGAGACCAAAGTTTTTTACGTCTCGTATCTTTGAATCCCTCGCTACGCTCAGGATTCTAACCTAGAATCACTAGCTACGCTCGTGATTCAATAATAGGGTGAATTTTTGAGATGGACGTTTTTTCGTAATTTCGGTGGCGCATTTTTTTTTCATCGTTTGGTGATAATTTATATAATGACTAGAAAGAGATTAAATTTCTAATCGAAATGCTGTATGAGGCACCATTCTGAAGTTATTATTTTAGTTAATAACTATTTTTTTTTTTTTTGCGCCACCGAAAATTACAACGGTGCCACCTTTGAAATTAATGATGAATATACGTGCTTCGTACTTTAGAGGATCATTTTTAATTTTAGCTTTTCGTAACCTTTCGGCTAGCTTCTTTTTTTCTAGTCGCTTTTCTTTACTCTGTTTTGTTTTTGTCATTATTTCTCCTAAAAAAATATCAAAAAATGATTGATTAGTCCACTCAAGAATAGGGCAACTGGCAACGAGGCTCTCTGTCTTTAATTCATTCATTAGTAATAGTCTTCGCATTAACTTGGTTTTTATTTTAGTCAAATTAAATAGTTCTGATTATAGACATCATGAAATTTTTAAATATCATTAATAAATAAATATTAGCATCGTTATATAAAATGTAATTTTAGCTACGCATTTATGCTAAATCTATGACTGTTTTTAACAAAATCCTATACAAAATTGACTTGACTTGTAATATCGGTGGGAATTTGTAATTTCGGTGGACAAAAACGCCACCGAAATTACGCCACAGAAATTACGGCATAACAGTTTTTCAAAGATATCGGTTGCACTATATACTTTATTAAAAGATGCATTACGGTTTTAATTTAGTCTATAAAGGTATATTATAAATATCAAAAAAATTACTAAAATATACTTATTTAACGTACAGAAATTACGCGCCACTGAAATTACTTCACAGGGTACCAAAATACATCGCGAAAAAGACTAACCTCGCTAGCTCTAACGGCGCACAGATACATGTCCACTCCATTCGGTCGCGAAAGCACAACTAATGGTCTCTTTAAATAAAAACGTAAACATGGCGGTAAGTCGCTAGACGAACCAGTTATCAGCAGGTATTTGCGAGTCGTTTCGTGAGTGGTCGGCGCGGGACAAAGACAAAGCGGTCTGCCTACTTTTAGGTATTAATATTTTTGCATAATTGGATAATTATTAAGAAGCGTCATCTAATATTCTTTCTAATGATGTATAATACCTAATTAAGATATTGCGTACACACAAAGTTACGCGAGCTTGTTTGGACAAAACTGGAAGTGTGACATGCCTCAGAGTGGTCATATTCGCGCTATTTTTAAAGTTCAATATTTTTTTTCAGAGATTTGGCTTACATTTGCGAGATGATTATGTATGGCCTCTTAATATGACAGTGTATATGATGAAAAACATTTTTTTTTATATTATTTTATTAATTTTTTTTCCGTATTACAGCCGTGTGACACCCAAAAATACCTGTTTGAAAATTCACCCAATAGAATCCTTCGCTTACTCGGGATTCAAAATCATCACTCGCAGCAAAAACCAACTTTGCTCTCTTGTTGAACAAATAACTATTATTGAACACCGCACAGTGAAAATTAAACAAGGAAAGACCAATACTTGAACTTCTTAAACGGTTCACAACTGGCGGTCCCTATAGCATATGTAGTAGTTAAGTTTTTAAGCCCTTTGTCGTCTGGCTTAGAACTTTCAAACTTACCTTCGTAAATATTTACTTACGTGGTGGAATTCGAACGATAATGCCTTATCTGTACAAGGAAGGGTGATAAATGTTGAAACTCCAACGGATTTTGTATTACCAAGTACAAAGGAAGGAGATAACGTGACACGACGGAAATAGTTAAGTAGGTATTTGGAGTTTGGAGCATGTAACGATCTCAGGAACATGACTTACGTTTAAGATTAATTGCAGGTACGAGTAACTACCTGTGCCAATTTTTTTAACCCCCGGGGGGAAACGGGGGGCAGAAAAGAGGGTTGATATGAGTTTAACATGTGATTATGTGTCTGTGTGTGTGTGTGTGTGTGTGTGACATTGTAGCTCCCAAATGGATGAACCGATTTAGACAAGCGCCGCAAATATTCATCATTATTAAATTACGAATTTGTGGCGCTTGCAGTGGAGACCCTGGGATCTTGGTCAGCCGATAGGAAATAGTTATTTGTTCAACAAGAGAGCAAAGTTGGTTTTTGCTGCGAGTGATGATTTTGAATCCCGAGTAAGCGAAGGATTCTATTATTGAATCACGAGCGTAGCGAGTGATTCTAGGTTAGAATCCTGAGCGTAGCGAGGGATTCAAAGATACGAGACGTAAAAAACTTTGGTCTCGTGTGAGACATACAACTTTTCACCTCAGCAGCGAGAACAACACAGCGTGAAGCTGGTAGGGCCAACGCAGGTCTTCCGTTGTGACCATTTGGTGAATACACGACTAAATAACGACACGATCGCATATGCATCAATCACAAGCATTTTTGCAAAATACTAATAAAATAAAAAGTGGAAAAAATAAACATGAAACAGATAAAACCTGTCACTCAACTTGATAATGCCGTAGTGCAAACACAACTTTATACAGCTTTATGTAGTCTGTGGCTTTAAAAAAAACCTAACTAGGCCTTGTCTATGGCTATTGGCTATGGCGGACAAATTAACAAAAATTACATCGTCATTTACATTACATTACTTTTTTTTTTAAGTACAATAATCCCGCTATTTTTGAAATGCGTTCTGAAACTGCCCCCGCGGTTTATGTCACGAAATTAAAGATTGTTAAAACGATAACAAAATTATGTAGATACATAACTTCTTATTTTTCATTAATTTTGTCTTCAAAACATTAAATAAAAAAAATGATTGTACCTACTGTATAAAATAGTTATAATAAACACATTTCAAAGTTTAACAGATAGTTTTATTTGCAATTTTACGGTTATGTGTGCATCCGAACGTGCGTTTCTTTTTGGTGTGCGTTTCTCTATGTGTGGAATTTGAAAATCGAACTTCGAATCAAGTTGTTTCTATCTCTCGCTTTTTTCCTATCGAAGTGAAAGTGACAGAACAAAGTGAAGTTCAATTTTTTCGAATGTTGTGAGTAGCCCCAGCACTGCTCACGGCATTTAAAAAATAGTATATTATGCAACTAGTGAATAAAAGACGGATTTAATGCGAGGGCCATAGATGACTCTCGAGCAAGTGAAGGATACTAACGACTGAATCACGACCGCAGGGAGTGATTCAGGATGATTGAATCACGAGCGTAGCGAGTGATTCAAGTGTTAGAATCCTGAGCGACGCGAGTGATACATGGCCCTCGATATAAATCCGTTTTATTCAAGAGTTGCATACTAAACTTTATACCATGACTACGAGAAAAAGAAAGATTTAAGCGAAAATAGATATTTAATGACGAAAAATGGAAGGTAAAATTAATTAAAATGCACATTAAAATTGGAACAAATGTTTTATTTATTAAGAAACACTAAATTTTATGTTCGTACAACTTTCAGTATTCAAAATGGCGCCAATTTATTTTTCCTTGTATTTTTCACAGAGAGAAAGGCAAAAGACATCGATCCATACAGCCTATGGCGCCAATTTACCTACTAATGACAGCAAATAACACAAAACTTTTTTAATGCTAAACTCTTTGTGGTTAATGACGACCAATCAAATCTCGAGGAGGAGTTTGTATCGCGTATTTTATGTTCTAAATTCAAACACCAAAATAGTGAGTAAAAGTGCTTTTTATTCACTGTTTTGAGTGAATAAAATAAGCCTTTAATAGGGGGAATGGTATAAAATAATTAAAAAGCTACTTTGCCTCTCGCTCGCAGCAAAATTGAATTTTGCTCACTGTTTTTAAGCAGCAAAACCTGCTTGTTTGAGCTGCTGAGGTGAAAAGCTTTATTAAAGCCCTGTCATAGACACCTCAGTGACATCTCCGAAAGGATTGGGCTATATCAAGTCAAGAGAGATAATGCAGCCAGTTTCATAGGGACCATGCCGCGAGCGGACCTGCTAGAAGGTGTGTTCTTTTTATAGTGGTAATTATTATTTACATCTTTTAATAGCTAAGTTTAAAATTTATTAAAATACGTAGTAGTATTACGTAGTATTAAATTAGTAGCTAAGTTTTAAATTTATTAAAATACGTTTAGTTTTAATTTTTAATTGTATTCGTCTCGAATTATGTCTATTAAATATTTATTAAATTTAAAATGGCATGTTCTGTTCTTTCACAATAATGACTAAAACGTTGTTGTAGCTTCAAAATTAAAGTGAATTTCGCGAAGTGACCTTGTTAAGCACTGCGTGTGTTTTGATCAGTTGTTCGTGTTTGGTGAGTTGATCACGCTTGTAAAATGTTGTAAATGATCATAAAATACTCAATGGTGTAAGTTCTGTGATTGTGACGATAAAATTGAGTAAGTATCTTAGACCACAAGAATCTTACCAATTTTTTTTCAAGACAGATTGTTTTATAAGAATTAAGGTGCAAAATACACTGTATTGCAGTATCACCGACGAAATCCCAAAAAGGTAGTCCTTAATGTGAATTTATGGAACCAAGTATTTTTACCCAAAAGTTGTGATATCAACAAACTTGGTACCTAAATCGAATATCAAACTTCTCTCATACTTATATGTCTTGGTGTTATTATACCCTTTCCGAGATATTTGGATTTCCTTCTTCGGGAAACTTTGAAACATATTTTGTTCTTGGTCCTCCCAGTATTCAAATTGGATACCCATTCTCACTTCCAAGTTTCTCATTTGATATTTCCCCCAAGCCGCAAAATGCCTTTGTTAGGGTACTTCCAATCCAATATCATCAAGTCGGCAGATTTAAGGCATGTACAATCAGTTTTTTTATGTTTATTACCCAGTTCTTTAGTTAGAGTTGTTGGTATTTTTTGTAGCTTGCCCCACTCTGGGATTACAGGCGTGAAGGTATGTATGTTATGTATGTATTACACACGTTTTTGCACATGGGTACAAAATTCTTCAGAAAATGAATGTTGTGTATTTCGACTAACCTACAAATGACTTACCAGTTTTAGTTACCATATACATTTTACTAATCATTTATTAACTACTTACGCGTATTCAGTATTTACAAGAATGGCGAATCATTAGATTAATAAAGGTATTTTTTTTATTTTCTGTTATTTTGTAAATTTGCATAATCCTCTTGCATTGTCCTTGCTTATTCTACTCCAAGGTTAACTGGAAGAGATCCTATGTGGGATAAGATCGCCTATGTACATAAATATGGAATGGAATAGTACAGAAGTTTACATAAATATGGACTATGATACCTACATAATATATCTCTGATATTTCCGATGAAAACAAATACCTACTCGTACCACAGAATAAGGTAATATAGTACAAGTCTCGTACTGAGAACAATAAAAACACATATATACCTAATGCTCGACCTTATCGCGGTGGATAAAGCATCCGTCACTTTCGCACTTAGGTAGGTACATACTGGTTAGAAAGTGACAGATATTGTATCTACGTTTATCCGCACCGATAAATTCGAACGTAATAGGCCTGCAGAGGCTGCATACTGTAAATTTAGGACTAAAATTATTTTCCATGGATGCCAAAATAAAAAGCCGCATGGGCATGTCGCACCATGCTCAGTGTAGGGCTCCGACACCGTTACTAAGTACAAACACGATTTTTTCATTTTAGGTTATTAGTGCTGTAATTTTTTACTTATTTAATCATTGATCTAAGTGCAAATTATTAATATCCTACTTATATGTGTACAAAATTTCAGTTTTATAACTTTGATAGAATAGGAGAAAAACTGAATATGACACACAGATAGACAGACCGACAGATGGGATTGACGAAAATAAAGGTTACTAGTTGGACTTCGGAAACATAAGAAGTAGCCTTGAGAATTGTTGACTTGAGTACGATCCAATGCGGTCTACAAATGCTTGTTGTAATGTTTACTAAATGAGAGATGACAACAAACAAATAACATTTTGCTAAAACAAACGTTAGATACCACATGAAGACAAAGAATTTCGTACATTGACCTTTAGCGTAAGGTGCCGTGCCGTATTACTCGGAAAAGGTTTACAATCCATGATACCCGCGTTCAATGACACTGTGCAAACGCGGCGGCAATATCATGTAACGAAAATCATATAACGAATTTTAAAGGTAAACTCACGACTAAGTAGACTCGATTGGTTCGCGAGATACAGGCGACTAAAGTGTTTCTATCCACTAAAATCATTAAAGGCAGTACCAAATAACTTGAAACCCTAGGTACACTGAGCATGGTCAGATATGCTCTTACCCGGTTTTTGTAAAAAGAGTGACCCATTTTCATTGCTCGTTAGTATGTAAGTCTTGCAATACTTGCAGGTTTCACAGATACGTATGATTACACCGGATATAATGTTTTTGATTTGTTAAAATTCCAGCCCACATTACTGTTAAGTAAATAAGAGTTAGCAAAACCTTGACAATAAGATATCAGATCAAAAACGATGTTATTACCGTGTTTGATAGAGGCGCTGGTCAAAGACGACAAAGTTTTATACCGACCAGAATCTCACCCTAGGGGGCCTAGAGGAGATCGCACAACGCTTAAGTTAGCGATTTTCAAAAACGGCCGACGCGTGACGCGACGTGATAGTTCGTCAGTTAACGTCAGTTCTATACTTACATTTTATCAGTTTGCGAAAATCGCTAACAAACGTTATGTGTATCTTGTCCAGGGCCTCTATTTTTTTTTAAGCGTTATCATTATCATATAGTTTGTTATAGTAGCTCTTGTTGATTTGCCGCATAACAATAAGGTTAAACGGAAGTTAAACGGAAACCAACTTACGAATAATATTTTAAAATTGATTTCGTGAGAACCATAACAAATAAATCGAAGACCAATTGTCTTTTACATCAAAACAAAACGCAGATAATAAATTAACGAGTATTATCAAAGCAAAATTCTTACTGTACTCGTACAAAATAATGATTGGCGCCGCGACTGAAAAAGGTATTAACAAAGAGTAATTTTTTAAGTGATAAAGTGTTTGAAAATCTACTACCTATGTACTGACAACTGCGGGTGGCAGGACCTTGTGCAGAGTCCGTCCGGATCGCTACCACCATCTTATCCATTAACCTACCGCCAAACAGCAGTGTTCGCATTGTTGTGTTCCGGTTTGGGGATAAGACAGCCGGTGAAATGACTAGCATAGAGGCATTCCACCGTAGTCCTCAGGGTTGGCAACGCACTTGCAGTCTTAGGATTGCATTACAGTCTTGTGAATGCGAATGTCTATGGGTCACAGTTTCCACTTACCATCAGGTGGCCTGTGTGCTCGTTTGTCTTCTCTATGCCATTAAAAAATACTATTTAGTATTCATTGAATAGTTGTCAATCTATTATTCCTAGCTTGTATAAGTAGATTATTAGCCACTTACCTAACAATGGATTTGTCGCTCGATTGAATACTTACTACTTATCCCTGAACAAGTTTTTAAGTTTCTTTATAAGTATGTACCTATTATGAGCATGTATTACATACACTATGCTCATAAATATTACAATCAAGAAAACACCAGCGAGCTGTTATGGTATTGTTCTTAACTCGGCCTCCATTACAGTCAAGTAAATAAGAGCTATCAAGACGTTGACAATACTACAACGGTCTCAGATTTGGTTTTTACCGCCTAAAATCTTGAGCCGGACCTTTGTAACTTGTATTTCAAATATCATATTATTATTACTAATCGCTTAAACGTAAATGATTTAAACACCATCTGCGGCGCTACTTGACCAGTAAATGCCTGAGAAGTGCCTCGGGCCATTGCCACGTTTATACTTACAAATAGGTTATACCTAGTTACAAAGTAGAAGCAGTTCCGGTCCAAAATTATCTCAAGGCACGTAGCTAAGCGTCGGACTTCACTAACGAGCCTTCTGACGTCCTAACTAGGCGAAATTAGACTAATCAGAGAAACTACCTGCGTACAGCTGCAGGCTACATTAAACACCAACTCTAAGGCCCGTATTAATAAACTAATCACAACTCTAATGCTCATCTCGAGATGCGTCAAAAATGACAGTGTTCTATGGTTTGACGTTTACTTTGACGTATCTTGTGATGCGCGTCTCAGCCAAGATGAGTTTATTAATACGGACCTAATTTGCCGATTGTACTTACATGGACGGCAAGTAAATACACTTGCACGCATTTTAAGAGTTCCGTACAAAATATTAAGAAATTGAACTCTTATAAGATGCCCGTGATAACATTGATAACCCTGATATGAAAAGATAAGATACCTTATCTTTTCTTTACCTGTACACTCAGCATCAGCTCATCTAAGCAGAATAACATGCTCAGAACGATCTAGACACGGCGTATTCTCTTGACAATAGAGTCGAGTGCAGATTATTTTCACCTCTTTGGGTGCCTAGCTACTTTTGCTGCTGACTGTATGTGAGGTAGATACAGGAAAAAAAATATCATTTGATTTTGCATTTTTTGACGATGCGCTGGCCTAGTTGGTAGTGACCCTGCCTACGAAGCTAGCGGTCCTGGGTTCAAATCCCGGTAAGGGCAGATATTAGTGTGATGAGCGCGAATATTTGTTTCTGAGTCATGGACTTTATATTTCTCTATTCTATATAAGTATTTATATCGTTGTCTAGTACCCATAATACAAGCCTTGAGCTTAGTTTGGGACTAGGTCAATTGGTGTGACATTGTCCCATGATATTTTTATTTTTTTTATCACTTTGTCAGCGTATTTTTAATGTATAACTACGTAAAATTACAGCTTTGTAGTACCAACTCAAGAGTCTCAATGTTAAACCGTAGACAGACAGACAGACGGACATGGTGAAACTATAAGGGTTACTTGTTGACTACGCGACCCTAAAAACGATAAATAGAACGCTAAAATGGAAGTTACGGCTTCTGTTTATTTGCAAAAGTGATAGATATTTTCCGTTTAGTGCGGCTTGTAAAATGAACTTGGCTTGTGAACACTGCATCTTGGTGGACGGTTAGCGGGTGGTAGCGATCCGGACAGACTGGTTGACTATCACCAGGAGTTCAGAATCTGTAAGGGTCTGCTCTAAACAGGCCGGCTTTACGGTCAATTGAAATAAGGGTACCTTCTACATTTTAAATGATAATATTTGGCTAGTATGTGGCTGGATGTCTAACTAACAATTCCTAAATTTCACTTTGGTTTACTTGACAATAAAGGCGACCCTATCGTTAATCAATTAATATGGTTTCGTAATCGAAAGAAAGATCGATCGTTTATTTCAGATTCAAACGCTGTATCTACTCAGAGAGAATATACTCGTTCCTTTTCCATTTAATAGTCCAGTTTGTAGGAGTTTCTGCTTTACAAAAGGTGGAGCGTATATAACGTTTAGTAATGGGGTCCAATAAAAATCCAAGTTTTTGACCTCGAGAGGGGGGGGGGGGGGAGACATTATTATTTAATCATTTCTCAACAATTGACTAACGATAAAACGATAAAAGTGTCTGTGAGAACTATAAACAAGACAAAATAGCGCACAGTTTGTGCGTACATATTTTTATATGTTTTCCAGATAAAAGATTACGAGTGGTGAAAAAAAATATTTGTACAAAAAAATTACAACTTAATCTTCTTTTTCCGACGCAGCGAGGATAGAAATCAGCAGCATCATGAATTTTATACTGTGACGTGACGTCTACCTTCAGTCGTATTTTTACAGTACTCCCGCTGCTTGATAGAGTTCGGCTGGCTATCGCTATCACCCTTGCAGTCGCAACTGACAGTATATCTGTCACTCGTGTTTCATACAATAACGAAGATTGCCGAACTACATTAAGAAAATAGAAGCACTGTACATGCTTAAAAAACGATTTAACCATTTGATAAAAAAACTAAAAAACGACAGAACACAGAGTAATTATAGCAAATTTAGAGCCGTCGCGCTGCTCAGCATGTGTCAGATCCTGACATGTTGACAGTGGGACCAACTAGAACAAAAAACTAATTTTTCAAATCGGTCCAGCGGTCTTTGATTAATTGGAAACCTTCATACAAACCTTCAAAAAGATCCCGACGACTTGAGCACCTCCTAATTTTTACTCGACTACGGCGAAGCCCAAAAGGAGAGTTAGGTATGTCTTTGAGCTGTATGTATGTCCGTTCCTATATCCTTTAGTTACTACTCAAAGGGTGAACCGAATTTAATAAATCAGATAAAAGAATTAGATTCGTCTTTATGAGTGTCATTGTATAAGTATGTGTGTGAGTGTTATTTTGTTATTATTAAGGTTAACTGGAAGAGATCCCATATGGGATAAGTTCGCCTATGTACATTTTTTATATTGATGCAAACATGTCTTGTAATTGTTTATGTGCAATAAAGAGTTTAGTTTAGTTATATATACTTAATAATAATAATAATGGGCCTAGGCTCGCACAAGACAGAAAGCTGTGGACATGCATGGAGGAAGCCTTTGCCCTAACTTGGGTCCCCAAAAACTAACTTTTAAACATAAATTGTTTTTTTAAGTTATGTGTTAATTATTATTATTTATATTTTATTGAATGGTTTTAATTTTATTACGTTTATAAAATTGTATCTTAATTATGCAGGAACTCAATTGATTTTATTACGAATGTTTAAATTTAATGTTTTTGATTGGACTATTTTACTTATTAATGGCATGCTATAAATTATGAATGTTTACCAATTTAAAGTTCAGAATTATGTAAGTGAACTCTAACTTACTTCACTAAGTTGTGTTTTTGTGGGAATAAATGGCTTTATTATTATTATTATTATTACTATATATTTTCTTTCTGTTTTTTGCATCCTCAGTATTTACATAAGTATAATGTATTGATGTGTTTAGTGAAACACATTATCTTGCATCACACACATCACTTCTATTGTTATATTATTGTTTGATGCCGCGTTTAGCCTAGTTGGTAGTGATCCTGCTACGAAGTTAGCGGTCCCGGGTTTGATTCCCTGTCAGGGCCAATATTTGTGTGATGAGCGCGAGTAATGTTTTCTACGTATAACTATGTATTTCTCTATACATCTGTAGGTAGAAGTCACGTCACAGTATACAATTCTGATGCTGATTTCTTTCCTCGCTGCGTCGGAAAAAGATGATTAATTTGTATTTTTTTTGTACAAATATTTTTTTTCTCGTAAAAACATACCTATATGTATTACATATAGGTATGTTTATTGTTGTCTAGTAACCATAGAACAAGCCTACTCGTAGCGCTTAGTTTGGAACTAGGTCAATTTGTGGGAGATCGTTACATGATATCATCTATTTATTTGCATAAGATGCGGCAACAAAAGGAATGTTATATTTATATGATATGACCATCACCGGAAAATTATAGTGCTTCTTTTAACTTTTGGAATTAAAAAATAAATTGAACAGTAGGTGTCACTTTTTGCCTAGTAAAGTGGTAATTTAAAATTATCGTAATGTAGAAATTAAGTAGATACCTAAATAGGTACTTTTATAGGACAACGGTGTCAACCCAGATCGGCAAAAAATTCCACATTCGATTTAGCAACCCTAAGAATCCCCTAACTTCGTAACCCCTAACTAACTCAACCAATCTAGGTATTCTAGGTCCATCCTTGAAGTAAAAAAATATTTGTATCAACTTTTCTTCTACGACCAAATGTAACGAAGATAGTAGGTACCAATATTTGAGTTATTGTTGCTAAAAAGCCTCAGTTGACTTTTAGACCTCGCTACGCTCGGTCAATACCTAATATAAGGTCGAAATATCATATTCGAGTGTGTAGTTAATGACCGTTACATACCTACTTCCCTTAGCTATGCGGGTAAGTTGTTGATTTTATGGTTTTGATTAAAAATATTGTGAGACGATGCCTAAACGACAACGGACAGCCAGCGCTGGCTTAACAGCCGGCACATGCTGGGTTAGGACCGTTTTACAACTGTCCAATCTAGTCTAACATTATTTATTTATTTTCAATTTAATTGTCTGTTGTTATTCATGTTTTTATTCTTCTTTTCTTTCTTGATTAAAATCGCTTAGCTATTCAAAAAATGCACTAAAACTTTTTCTCCCCTAAATCAAGTCGGAGTTCTAAGATTTTAGAATATGTTGTAGTTATTATGAAAAACTAGTTTTGTAAGATTTCTTTTGTTTCTTTTTTTTGTTTCCATGAAAATGTAATTGGATTTTTTTTATAATATCTATTACCTACAATATATTCAAAAATAATATTATTCGGAAAAGGTTAAAACGTCACCGACTATTGAATGAAAAAAAAAATCTTAGTAAATAATGTATTCTTACACAATTAATATTATGAAAGGAATTTCTTCGGTTTTAGACTGCAATGACCAAAAACTTTTCATCATACTAAATATTTTGCGAAATTGTGCGCAATTATTTATTTCGGTTCTAAATCCTTATATCAATACGAAAGACAAAACAATAGGTAAACTTTTTATAAGAATATTACATAAACACACCTATATGTCTATTCCTCGAAATTGTCTTTGTACATTGCGTACTAATACATTGTAAACAGGCCTTAGAAAATACTAGAAAATCGGTAACATCAGTCTTTCTCATGATATAGATAGAGGATATCGTGATACTTCGTTACCAAGCGTAACCAGACTCCTTATGCGACCTACACCTAGCTACCAACCCATTCCAAAAAACTCACTGTACTTTCGCAACAAAATCGCAAAAAATCCTTAATATTAGGTAAACATTTGAGCACGGCAACACTGCGTCGTCTCGCGCCCTAACCAATCGCGGTGAGCGACCGAGATCAGCCAGTCTCATGCTATGGCAACTTAGTACATTTGATATGGTTCGCTTTTCATTCTTCTCTGACATAATTAATATGGCGCGTGGATTAAACAATAATAGACTCTTGGTCAACGGTGTAAGCGCTTCAACGACCGCCTTATGATTGAGCGCCATCTTCGATACATGACGAGTTTTTTTTCGTATCGCTTTTATGTCAGTGTTGCTGATGGATTAAAAAAAATGCACTTTAGGAACCAAACAAAAATGTAACATTAATACAAAAAAGGATATTTATTTACTTTTGTTATTTTGAAATATATATTATGCTTCATAAAAATGCAAAAATATATAATTTATGACAATTTGTATTGAATCAATATGGCAACACAATAAGTAACTGTCTTGACATTTTTTGACATTGTTCAAATTTTTGTTTCAATTTCAGCGAGAAATTCATTTCCGAATTTTTCATAGAATTTTTCACGTTGCATGATGTGTTATGGTGTGCTTCGTACCTGGCTGCAATAATTGGACCGTAGAAGGTATTTCACATGAATGGGTCACGCACAGATTCCATATGTTCTATTGATTAAATTGGAAAATGTGTCTGTCTCTCAGCCTTTCAGGCTTCACTGAACTGATAAAATCCCTACAAAATAATACCCATTTACTTTTCATTTCCGATTTTTACAAGCATTTATTTAACTTGCAATGTATGTAGGTATGTACGGGTCAAATCTTGCAAATTAAATTTGACCCACTTCCCGTTAACGGAATGGGCTGAAATTTGGACCACATAGGTATGTAAACTCTATGAGAACGCAATATTATCGTAGCTAAGAGGTGATCTGATGATGGAGTTGGAAGGTGGCGACAGAATCTCCGCTATTCTTAACGTAGACCCACCGTATTGGAACTCAATAGTTTGGTCTCGAAAACAGGAGACTTACTTTAATTCCTAATCCCCTAGCTGGGGCAACCACAGAGCGTTGCCATTGGGCTCTAACTCGCACTGCGTGCTTCACCTCTAGCGATATAGACGATAGCGAACAGCGATACACGTGTTCTACAATGACGTATACAATTTAAATTAAATAAGATTTAACATAGTTGAGATACCTTATTTTATTACAGAATATTAAATATTTAATAATTTCAGGGGGAATACCGATTTAAACGAGTGTTCTAACTTCTGCGATATCCTCAGAAATTATCGTCTTAAGCTGCGATCCCACAGACCGTGCTTAAACGGTCACATTATGACATAACCACACAGGCAGGGCAGGCCCGCGAAATTGGTCGTGAAAAACGTTATTATTTATCAATGGCAGCGGCCGCGACAATATATGAAATCGATTTTTACTTTTTAAAACCATGTTTGGACTAACGGAGCAAAAGACTCGTACGTAGTACAATCAAAGTTCTTGCAAGTTGATTTCACGGTGTCTCCTTGTTTCACCGACACGTCACTTCGCAGATTTTCTTTTCGCGCATATGATTCAATTTCTTATAAGTAAGCATTAAGTAAATATTTAAGTTTTTGAAAAGACGTAGGATATTTCCAAGGGAAAAGCGATAAACAAGTTTCACTTACTCTATCCGAGTGGATAGAGTAACGCGCAAAGTCTTGTGTGTTATTATAAACATGACGTGTCGCTGTCTGTTTGTTTTCACTGTTGAACAGATACTTAAGTAGGTACCTCTTTAGGGATCTGGGGGGTCATTATGACATAGCTTTGCAGTTCATTTTATGGGGAGCGTAAAGGACAGAGCTATAGAAACTATATAGCTCCGTCCTGTTCTCTCAGCGTAAAAAGAATGGCATAGCTATGTCATAATAACCCTCCTGAAGTCAAACTAGGAACCCTTATAGTTTCGCCATGTCCGTCTGTCTGTTTGAACCTATGATAGTTACAAAGATGAAATTTCGTCCATAGGTAGGTATATAGACATTTACTTATACCGCAGTTCGGATGCAAGCTCTAAAAAAATGGAAGGATGTTTATCTTTCAGACACGTAATGGCTGAGCGAATTTGGATGAAATTTGGCACTCAATTATATACTATCCAGGATTAAAATAAAATATAGTTTTATCTTGATAATGGTTCCCGAGAGAAAAGCGATAGACGAGTTCTACGCAGATAGAGTTGCTGGCAAACTAATAATATTAAAAACATTTCTTAAAACGTACGAATTCCTTTGTTCTCTTTGAGACGAACCCTGGCGAAGTGTTCCAAGTCCTAATGAACCTTAACTCTGGAAGTGCTCCTGGCTGGGATGATATCCCTACTCAATTATTGAAAATTGCTGGTACTACCTATACTATGGTCGCCATAATAACTCACTGGTGAATTTGTGTTTTAGCCATGGTGTCTTCCCTGATGCGTTATTAAAGCAAGTAATTATAACCCCAGTGTACAAGAGCGGGAACCGAGACGATGTCTCGAACTATCGCGCTGAAGTTTTAAACAGGTGTAGTATTTAGTACTAAATTAAGTATACCTTATCATTAGTAATTATTTATTTAGATAGAACAAACTTGAGTCACCGAAAATAAAATGCTTCAAACATTAGAAAGCTATTATACGAAAGCTCTTAAGTGATGTATGATATGTGATATTATATTATTTATTTCGAAGACTTGAGATATTTAGGTAAGTGCATTTGAAGTGAAATACAAACAAACAACACCTTGTTGCTTTTTAAAAGACTTCAAAAAAGGAGGTTCCCAAAATTCGTCTGTGTTTCTTTTTTTATGTTTGTTACCTCAGAACTTTCGACTGGGTGAACCGATTTTGATGATTCTTTTTTTATTTGAAAGCTAGTGCTTTCTGTTTGGTCCCATTTTTATCAAAATTAAGATCTTAGATTAAGATGATGGAATCTATGAGGAATCAACGGAACTCTTCAAAATGTATAGGCACACCTATAGTGATTTTGGTGTTGTTCATAGTAACTCGTGTATTTGTTCTTGGAAAGCACTATTTGGTGAAGTGGAACTGATAATGAAGACCACAGATGGCCACCGGAACTCCTAAACGGTATATATTTCAAGCGTGCTGACAAAATATTTCGATTAAGATAGTTGAGCGACTATGATGAAGCATACTTAGGTTTAAATATATGACTCTGACTTTCCCGCGACGTTGCTTGCGGCGAGATTTAAATGTTCTATAGTTTCTTATTAATTGAGAAGTGGGACTACATAACAGCATAATTATGATGACTTAAAAGTATAAAATAAAATTATAGTTTAAAAAACAAAACACCGACTACAAAAAGCAAAAAATAACTTCTTTTAAAATGGTAGCTAATAGGTCAGTCCAACTGAAGTCGGCGTCCTACAATATTTTTAACCAAAAGCAGACTTCAGTTGGACTGACCTATTACCTAACATTTAAAAGATGTTATGTATTGCTTTTTGAAGGCGGCTTTGTGTTTTTTTTACTTTGTTTTAATACTACTTAATAACAACCCTTTTTATTTCACCATGTCCGTCTGTCCGTCGTCCGTCTGTCGACGGTTTTACTCAGGAGACTATTGACACAGAATAAGTAGTAGTACAAGTACTAGCTATTAGTACTACAAAGCTAAAGCGTTTTAATGTAGCACCAGCTGTTGCCCGCGACTCCCTCCCATTTGACTCCGGATGGTGAGGTGAAGAAGTAACATGATCAATATCCCACTTTTGACACCTAGTTGTTTTTGACGACTTGAACTTTAACCTTTTTTATTTTCGGATTTATAACATTCGGCCGAAAACAATTTAAAAAACACTGACTTTTATTTTAGCTCTCGCAATGGCATAATTTTGTCTTGACGGCACCGATGATGGTGCGGAACGAGAGCGTTGTTGTAGTGGATGCTGCACAATTGGCTGCGGGTATTCAATGCAAGAGCCGTAAATTTTGCTTCACGATGGCTTAAAACACAGGTAAAGTTAAACGGTGATTTGATTACACTGAGTCGTTCCCGTAATGCGGTCGCCGAAGTTGTTTCAAACTACTGCGGCGAATGAACGTCGTCTTTACATTACTTTAGGTCTGTCCGCCTACTTCGATCACGTAGCTAGGCAGTTGCAGCTGTCGATCGCTGAATTCAGTCGACTGCCGTATTCTTTACACCGTTGCAGTCGCCGTATGTAACATGGGGCGGACGACTCAATGTAGTTGCAACAAAAATAAACATTTTACTTCTCATGCGCAGGGAAGTTACATATAGGCGGCATAAAGTTAGGTAGGTATATGTTTCCTCTAGGGACATAAGTCCTTTAGCTTTTGGATTTTCTTGGACAGCCACATACTTAGAGCCAAATAAGATACCTCTATGTATGTCTGTGTGTATGTGTATGTATGTATGTACCTATGACGTAAACAAAGCGTATGATACGCAATCAATCCACTAAGTTCTTGTTCGAAAGTTGTAAAATTAACCCCAACGGCTGACTTGGTTGAAGCACCCCTATCATCATGTTAAGGTTTACGTAACAAAATGGTAAGAAAAGTATCTTTGCCGTTGGAGACGTTTGATTTTTGCTATGTAGGTAATTTTCGCCCCTTGGAACTGAGACGAGGTACTTTATTATAATACATTTTTATTATTTTTAGGTTACAAGAGATTCTTGGAGGCGGTTTTGTGTCCAGAGCAAGGAAATATGTCCCAGTTTTAACTAGAACACCTACTTATCTGCACAAAGATTCTGTCTCGTATTATCTGTGAGATTATAGAAACCAAATAATACTTAAGCTAGAAAAAAAACAAAAGATTGTCATAATAACCTGCAGTGAAGACCTGCTGAAATCCCATTATGTAAAAAAGAAAAACAGTGACTGTCGCCTCTCTGAAGATGAAGATGAAGCGAAATACCTGACTCAAAGAACAATTGGCTGATCATCATCTAAATCATTATTTCTAAGAACTGTCTTTGAGGCTATTAAAACCAATCAATTTATTTCTGTTAAATGAAGTGAAATGAAATTTATTTATTTGCGTTAGACATAGTTACTATACTTACATATTATGATGATCTTAACACTAAAAATTAGAACCATACATCTAGACTTAGATAAGTCATGCAAATATTTAATATGAAAGTGTTAATTATACTGATATCACTAAACTAGAGTTGAGTGTACCGTCTGCAGTCTTAATTCTACAAAAAGCTCCTACAAGATGTTCGGAAACCGATATTGGTAATTGCTCTAATGCATTAGTACAAAAGGCCACAAAAGTGCGAATAATGTGTACAGAGTTTCCCCAGTTCCATATCGTGCCACAAAACCGTGATACGCTTTTTAAAGCAGTATTTTTATAGGTAATTCTTGATAACCACCATAAATAACACATATCTAAATCTATTAATCTTAGAACGAACTTTATCAACATGCAATTTCCAAGTACAATGATCATTGAGTTGCAATAAATTGAATATGAATATGAGTACTTTACTATACCCGATATAATTAAGTCTACTGACAGGTGTTCTGTTTTGGTTATATATATATATATATCTTAGACGTCGTTTAGTTTTTAAGGCGTTTCTCAATCCCTCCGTTATCCATGTAACATCTTTACGCGAGCTTTTAACCTTTACCTTTTTTTTATCTTCATAAAACAGGATTTATGGTGTACTAGCGACCCGCCCTCGCTTCGCTTCGATTTATGTGCATTTTCGCTAACACATAATACATTATTTTGTGTCAAAATCACAAGTGACATTCATAAATAGTCTCCCTGAACTGTAGGTATATTCATTTCAAAGAATCTGATAATTTGTCATGACCACAGTTTTCTTTTTCATCTTCTGTTTAGCAAGTATAAGCAAGTGATGGGGTGTAAAAGTTATCATCTAATAGGCTAGACGTTTTTTCCATCACATGGGACCAACGGCAATCAGACCACTGCAGAAATCAGAAAAAAAAAGTAAAGTCCAACATTCTTACTACGCGTTGAAAACACCCCACCGCATACAAATTGATACTCAATTATGACGTCAAAATTGATTAAAACTACACTAAATTTATGGCAAAATCAAGTTCTTACGTACACAAGATCGTGAAAACTGCTCAATTAAAAAGGCTCAGTCTAAAAATCTCAATTTTCGGAACTTCGAAGTCTTACGTAGGTATTCATAGGTCGCTCCTATAGGTCGTCTTTGTTTTATGATAATTTCCAGTTTTCAATCGATATTAAGTACTAGGGTAAGTGTATAGTAAAGTTCCTGTGTGTATAGGAAAGTTAAAAGCCCCTCACTAGTTTGTAAGTTGCTGTGCCCTATAAAGATCTCATACCTTATAAGTAGTTATAACTTATAAGTTACCTAACACCTGTATATTATGAATAACAGCTTATGAAAGCAATAAAAAGTTGAAAAATTAAGTTCAACAATGTCATCATCTTATTTAGGTACGCTAATTTGTTTAGAAAACTCGTCATAATTTTAAACAAGTGTATCTAAACATAATAAGCTTAAATGCAATAAATGATTTATTTACATATTCATATGTTTACATGACAATGTAATTAGTTGGATTCCTCGAGCTCTGAAAATAGATAGACAGGTACACTGCGGCCACATCTGTGAGATTTGAAAATATTCGTGTTAAATGTAGTTAGTTAATACTAGTTATCTTTCTTTATTTATGTTAAAAAAGAGATGCCAGTTGATTTGGCCGCAGTATTAGGAAGACCCATTAAATATATGATCCTCACAGAGTACTAGTTATAAAAAACATTTTTTGGAAAATAAATTGATCTTGAGGGATCCTGTATTGAGTGGACTTTTTCCGGCTAAAATTATTGACTTCTCACTGATTTATATGCAAATAAGAACTGATCAGGCGCGGCGGCGCGGCGTAGCCCTACTTACTAATTAAAAGCCCGTCGTTTTTGCGAGTTTATCAGTTCTCAATGTAAAACATTGCCATCACGCCTAATATGTTCTTTTTTACAGTACTTACTCTAAATCAAACTTAACCCCTTTTTCATACAACATTATGAATAACGGTGTTTAAAGCCATAATAGTTAATATGTGCCAAGTGTCTTAACTATCATTGGTCTTTAAGTACCTGTTGTGATTTTGTATGAATAAAGGGGTGGAGAATAGCTTAAGTATGTGGTTATGTATAAGCACATGCTTACACACACATACGCATAGAATTAGTTTAAAGAACATGAACTAGATGGCAGAACAAGCAACCTTTTTTTTTTTTTTACTCGGACAGAAAACAACGCCGAGTTGCCAGTCTATATCCAGTGTACAATAGTAGTCTTTGAGCCAGTCAGCCTCACGTGCCGCACCGCGACGGTCGTGTCGGCCACGCGCGCTGTCCGTTCACGCGCCACTGACAGCCGAGTCGTGCTCTAATAATGACTCTAGTGCAACACAGTGTAACGTAGTGGATGCTGCTGCTAACATATAAGTGAGGATTACGAGTTAAAATCAACCGTCAAACAAGGATTATGATAATAACAGTGGCGGGATGCGAGAGGTGAACGCTCGTCGGAGCGCCGCCGACTCTCACCGGCTGCTATTGTCTAAGTGCCACGGAATCTTCGTCCTTCCCATCGGATTCCATCCACGATACACCCATCCGCATTTCAACGTGGACTGCACGCGAAATCGCCGCGCCGCCGAAACACAACAAATGTTTACATAGCGCAGTGGAAACACAGATAAGATTATTCTGATTTAGTATGTTCCGTCGATGATTAGAATTCTATTGAATAACTATGCTAAATATGAACGCGATCGGTGCTATTGGCATGTTAATGCTCGATAAAACGTTGCGCCAAACGTAACTGTAATCATTGCAGTCTAACCCGTGCAATTGTTGGTCTACTTTTCAATTATTTAAAAATACTGCCTCTGCTAAGTAGGGCACTAGGTCGCTTAATAGCGTTTATTTATCCACCACAGTGTAAGTACTGTCACTGCAATTATAAAACCATTAATGTTTTATTCATCCATGCCACTTGAATCTCTTATCTTCGCGACACGAATGAACCACTTACCTAATAATATGAAGTAGGTAAATATTGAACGTTAAGATAAACAGTGACAACACCACAACCCGACAATGCTTACCTTCTTGGTAGTACACTTGTAGTTATAGATATAAGTTAATTAAGTCATAATCTTACTCGGAGAGCGAAAGTTGTAAGTAAAATATTGAATAAAAGTTGTCCATTACGTTTTGTAAATCTTTAAATTAAACACCATCCTAACTTTTAAGAATAAAGTTCAAAAGTTTTTTCGGAAGAAACAAAATAACAAGATCTAAGCGTGTTTAAAAGTGCCAGCTGCGTATCATGCGTTAAATTTTAATTACCAAAGTATTTTCCTTGTAATGTCACAATCATGAACTGCATGACTGATATGGGGAATCGTCACACCGATAAACACTACACAACGAGCGCTATGTCAAATGTGCTAACTTTCATTGATATCCATCCGACCGTCCCCTCGCATGGAAGTTGGTGAAAAACGGGTCGACAACCGAGCGGTATTCGCGTAAAAATAACACAAAAAGTCAAACAATGGCTAACAATTAAACGAGTTCCAAAAAGCTTTATTAACCCTTTATGCGCATAATAAAGTATATGGCTCACTGGAAATGCTCTCCGTATGCTAATGGGACAGAGAAGAGACACATCGATAATCTTGGCAACCTGAAAGCATACAAAACGCGTAAAACTTTACTATAACAAAGAATGGAGGGCATTCGTTCTGGCGTGGAAAATGATTTGCATATCTTGTTTATTCAGGGAAAAGGTCAAGCATCTAGCACAATAGCTTTTGGGGAAAAATAGGTTGTGCGGGTATCGATGGAGTCTGAAGAGGAGATTAATGGTCGGTGCTAACTAGAGGCCTGTCCTCGTCCGATGCTTGACCCAATTATTAGCTCACTGTTGTCGGTATTGGCGAGCTCATCAAAGATATTCTTTAATGGATTTTTCTAGGTCATAGTTCGCTACCGCGGGCCAATCAGCACACAACGATGCATTTTATAGCGAATTGGGTCAAACTGGGAAACTATTCTGATCAGTACTTAAAAGTATCCGAATTTTAGGCAGAATTGTTTAAATATCCAATAAAGACTGTCTATTTCACTTTTTGCGACTAACAAAGAAAGAAAGGAAATGCTAAAAATAATACTAAACAATACATTCAATCGTTGTAACATTCAAATCTTTGAGCAGAAATCACGAACCATTAGACTTCTTGCTGCTTCATGCTCCTATAGGTACATATGAAAAAAGATATATTTTTGGAATATTGGGTGAATTGTATACATACATGAACTGAAGCCTTTGTTAGGTAGGCAGAGCTACAGAATTACCAACAACTCTAAAAATGTGTTGATAATTCTGTAACCACATTTTGCATAGTGAATTGTATTGGGTCGCCAATTTCTGTTCACAAGCTTAGTACACTCGGATATCAATGTAATAATATCCAAGGAGCATTATCATTTACCACACATTTATCTGTGTTTCCACAGAGCTTGTAAGCAACATCCCGCGGTTAAGCGTTTTCTTCCAAATCGGCATTATCAAGTTCTTCAAATTCCAAAATAGTTACCCTCATGTTTCTTGCAGCATCCTCTACGTTAGAACTTAGGCGATTTGACACTAAGTTGTGCGTGTGCCATGCTGATAAGTACTAGGCAGTGAGTGTGTGTGTGTGCGATGGCGAAGTGTGCGCAGGCGTTGGCCGTGCTGTCGCTGTTGTGTTCCGCGTCTGCGCACTACACGCCCACCTGGGCGGTCCACGTGCCCGATGGACTGGAGGCCGCCGATGCTGTGGCGAGAGACCATGGCTTCATCAATCTTGGAGAGGTAAGATATCAAAAGGCTTCCCAGGAACTCACTCGGCTGGTCAACATTAGGTCCTGTCGCCTTCATAAAACCGTTTTGACTAGAAGCAGGTTTCAGACGGAGTCAGAACAGTTGACAACAGAGTACTGTACTGTGTGAACGCACAAAACAGTACTGTGGGGCTAGACAAGTTGCCATCGTTCACGAACGCTAGCGTTAGGTGATCACTGGCGACATGTGTTATCATTGATAAATGTATGGAAATGACGTAAGTCACGTGATATATCACACGTTACAACTGACACGCTGAAACTGATTGTCTAGCCTATTTAATTTTGACAGCGCCAAGTGATAGGTGATCACCAAAGTGATCGCCTAACGCTAGCGTTCCTGAACGATGGCAACTTGTCTAGCCCCACTGTTCTGTCTCGGCTTGTTCGTTCACACAGTAGCACCTCTTCCCTCTCCTCTCTCTCTCTCTCTTTATCTGCTGTCCACTGTTCCGCCTTGCGGTTCTGCCTCCGTGGGAGAGGGCGTGGGTCAAGAGAGAGTAAGAAATAAATAGGCATACCACAAAATTTTAATTATTGAGCTTCATAGTTACTCTAACAGACCCATTCTTAAAATTCTATAAAAAACTGAGTAAGAAGAATAGCACATCAAAAGTTACTAATGGCGTTTTAGATAAATAAAAAAAGAACTAGCTGAAACTGAAGCATTGATTAAAGGCACTCAAGTTGGATTGACCATTTTACAACAGAATCATAACATGTTAACTTGTATAAGTTACTTTATTGTTTTTAATAAAATCGTTTCCGTGAGAAAGTAATTGTCTTGAGTTAAATTGTATTATCTTCCTGCTTGGTCAAGTTCATTGTTAAATAGAAGAACAACTTCACATCAAAGCAATAAAGAAAGTGTAACCAGCGGATCTAGATGTAATTTTTAGTAGATACAACTGAAACATCTGTTAGACGAATACTTAGCAATTAATGTTGATAAAACAATATATAACAAAAATTTGCAACATAATAATAAAATACAATGTCCTATTTTCCTTATACTTTGTAGGTAATTTAACTTATGTAAGTGATTTTAGATCGTATTTTGTAAAAATTGGTCATTGTCATATTATGGCTTGCCGTAACCTTGGCCACCATTTCAATTGGAAATCAATGGAAGGAAGTTCAACTGACGGTTTTTACAACAATTGTAGGAATTATTTTGCAATAGATACATAGGCTTTTGATAAAAGAAGGCAAACAAGCGCTAGCGCAAATTAAATCGACATAACTTTGGTGGTACCTATACTTTATTTGAGAAGTTACAAGAGCTCTAAAAGATCCCTTTTAAGATAACACCTAAAATTTCGTTTTCTTTTCCGAATTTTTTTTTTTTTAAAAGCTGGAACTATTTTAAATTAAATGCATTTTTTTATGCAGGTTACGATACGTTTAGTGATAAGTGATATCAAATAATAAAGTCTATCAAAACATTGCATCCGGAATTTTCAAAAAACCCAGAATTTTGATCTTTTCGCAATTATGAATCTTCGGAATGATGTAGTTCCAGTTCAAAAAATACATGTAACTAACTAAAGCCAACGCAAGGAAACTCAATAACATAATTAAACATGCTACTACATACATATAATAACGCATAAGATGCGATAACTACACTTGAGAATTGGCTCTGTAATGTGCATCCTAACTGTTGTGTTGCACGTGATAGAATTAATGTACGTTTATTTCGAGATGAGCGCAAATGCTCGTGTTGTAACAGATTTGAGGAAATATCCATTTAGCATCCCGCCCACTTGTACAATTCATGTGCCTTCAGCGTCTTCATTACACTGAGTGTTTCGAGTAAACACGCGGATTACGCTGCTAATTAGGTCAGACTGGAATTTAAAACATGCATTTTAAATACGCCGTTGCATTCTGAATAGTGTTGTGAATGAGCACTATTCACTCTTTTCGTTTTAGATTACCTTGGTGTACGCTCATTTTGAGTAACTAATGTAACTATGGATTGCGACGTTACTTTTATCCAGTCAAGTGTTACAATCATGAGAGAAAAATGTTGCGGATACATGTGAGACGATATACTGTAATACGCACATCGGCACTGAGACGTGTGAGCTAAACTGTTGACAGTTCCTAAGCCCATAAAGCCCATAGGTTGCTTGACAATACAAATAAGCAGTAAGTTCTTCTTATTACTAGAAAAAATTACATCCGTTTTCATTAAATCTCCGTTAAATTGAAGATTTCCTTTCCCGGTTTGAAGAGGAAATTTATATATAGATTAAAATGCTAATCCGTAAGTCGTCCTTAACAACATCTCCACATTTAGAAGGCACTCACCGTGCGAAGTGGGGGGGACGAAAATAAACATGAAATTTTAGTAGTTGGACGTAGGACTTATTTATTTTGAGTGACAACGGAACTTCATCTTCTTATGGCTAACTATTTCGGTGGCAAGGGGACTCTCGATCTCGAGTATCTAATATTGGTTTGGACTGATATTTAGTTACTGTATTCTTAAGTTTTGACGAATCCTTACTAGGTAATATAGTTTACCTACTAGTAGATGTTGCTTTTCCATCATAACAATACTTTACTTGATGTGAGATAACTAATAAGGTAAAGGAGGAAACAATATTTGTTAAGAGGATAAAATGCTCAACAATATAACTACAGGAAAATGTGTGTTTTATGGATGATATTATAAATTAGAAACTTGTTTAAGTACTGGCGTAATTTGAGTGTGTAATTATGACTCGTGGGTTCTGTTCTGGTATTAAATAGCGCAACGATAAGGTTATATCTAGGGAAATCCAGAACTCGTAACTGTTTAAAAATGTAAAATCTAATGTTATTGTCCACTGCGGTGTTGATAACAGAGAGGAAAAACTCTGTTTAACGAGCACTTATAAAACAGCCGCATTGTTCTGCTAAAAGTTTTTTAGGGAACAGATTGTTATTTAAATAACTATGCTATTTCACATTGGAGAGTCTTGAACTCCTAATGCATGGGGTAATGAAAGGCGACGTGCTTCGTCTACAATGGTCTTTGTTGTCCGCAACGGTTGGCTAGCCATGCGCAGTTCGTTTGCACTTAGCCCAAGAAAACTATACAGTTCCAACTTGCCCAAACATGTGGGGATTTACCACAAAGAACGAGTACGTTTTCAAATAAAGAATTACTAACACGTTTCACCAATATAGCGCGTAACGTCAACGAAGACAAATAAAATGGCTTATTTACTGAAAGCGTTGGCGCTGCCAAATACGGAATTATCCAAACGTAATAAAATTTAAGACCGAATAAGTACGGAGTTCAGCGGTTTTCTAAATTAAAGTGTTAAAGTCATTCCAGCTGCAGTTACTGCGAAACGTTAAAGATGGCTTGTTGACTGGGGAAATCATCATTATTATTGTTTGATAACATTATTATCTATTTGAACTCAATTCTTGATACACAACGCTTTGTCTAGCTGATGTTATTTATAAAGTTGTAACGCATTGTATAATACGCAGATATTTGCAATAGTTATAATTATGACTTAGAATAATTTCTCAGAAACACGCATCTTTTAAGTATACTTAGTAAAGAACCGGCGGGGCTTACTCGTTTCCCCATAAATAACAGGTGAAGTAATAACCGAACATTGAAATATTTATTTGAAACCATGAGTTATCCCGATATCACGCTAGGTAGGTAGACTAAGAAGTTCTTGTAAATTTTCGGCAACCGTACCGTACCGTACGCATCTACAACAGCCCTCTACAGAATTCAATAAGATGTACTTGGTTATATCTCTCAAACTTAAGCACATGCACTGTCTGGTCTGCTTATTCCGATAACCCCTTCATGATAAGTTTTTTATACATACCTATTTGAAACAATAACGAGCAAGGCCAGTTCACAATAACATTGAGCTACTTTGCATGACGAGAGAGAGTTTCTTTCAGAGTCTATATAAGGGAGCTCCGACACACATCTTATGATGGTTCGAAATCATGACGCGTGCCAAACGATGCAAATTAGCTTTAAGTACTTACTAAATTATCATAAAGCCATAAATACATGCTTTAAATGAGCATTTTCTCCAACCTGGCGACACCTTGCGACGGTTGAATGTAACCGTAAAATAAAAAGCCTTTCGAATTATATCTTAATTTAAAATCTTTACGATCAACCCACTAAAAGCCTAATCGCAGTATGACGTGCAAATTAAATTGACATAAAAAATGCATTTTGCATTATTGCGTTTGAAATATTTGAATTTTTCATTTGAAATAACCCGATAACGTTTGACAGTTGGAATTAAAAATATATGCTGCGGTAAAAGGCTCAACTCCCGTGTTCAAACCATTTTGTTAAAATTATATCAATTTAACATTTATTTGAGACTTCGATACATCAGGGAAATAAAAAAACGCGGGTTTTCTAAGAAAAAAGTAATCTGTACGTTGTACGTAGCGTTGAGTGACCATCATTTGCATTAATATGCACGAGGCGTTTCAGCGTCTGTAATATAAAACGAAACGCACCGTCTGTCTCAAGTCGTCTGCGGCGCGGTCGCGTGCCGACTGTTTGTAAATCGCCGTGCCTCGTGCACACATTACGGAGCACGCTTCTGTGGCAACACTGTCGGCGGCGGGAATTGGAAAGCCTGTTTGTTTTTATTTAGCTGATATTACAAGGTCGAGGCCCTAGACAAGATGCGTTCGTCGTTCGTTATCGTTATCCAAAATGTATAATATTGTCGAAGCTGTCCGCGGGCCTACTTCAATTCCATTTTGGCCGTTTTCGAAAATCGTTTACGTTTGTTTTATGCAACTTGTCTAGCCTTACTGTTCTTAGACTTATTTTTTTTTAAACTAGGACAATTGGTGAGATTAGTAAGATGGGGTAAATCCCACTGGCCACCAATCTCTCCTCCTTTCCTATATAATTTTCATGTAAATTAATGTAGGTAGTTGATATAGTCATGTACTCTGCTTCATCACTACGAAATACCGATAACGTAAAATTATTATTGTCCTTTTAAATAAATTTGGTGAGATTTTGTTGAATCCCATCCCCTAATTCACACTCACGTAATGAATGGACACCTTTTGTAATAAAATTTTGACCAATTACTATGTCTGGTACATAAGCATGCGGTCTGACTGTAGATACTTACAGTAAGTAACTTAACTATAACTTTTATCGCCAGCGCGTTGCTTACCGTGTGGAAATAGGAAGGGCGGACGACGTAAAGAATTCGGGCGTCGTTTCACAAAGCAAAAGACTCCCAGTAGGTAACTGTGCAGTAATCCTACTTTTAAACGTCACTAAGTGTCCTCTTCTACGGCCTATAAGTTATACTTCAGTAACGATAAATGAGATCTTTTAAGATTCACGTTTGCCGTGGAATCACGAGAGATATCGTAAGATCAGCTCAGTTGCCATCTTCTTAAAAGTTACGTACAGCTATACTTATACTATAACGACCCACACTCGCTTCAGTTTATGTGAGTTTTCGGTAACGCCCGTATATAAACCAGAATTTATTATACATAAAAATCTTCCTCTTGACTCACTTTATCTATTGATGAAAACCGCAATAAAAGCCGTTGCGTAGTTTGAATGATCTAAGCGTACATACAGAGGGAAAGACGGCGGGAAGCGACTTTGTTTATACTATGTAAATATTTTAAGCGCAGTAGACTAGTATGTACGTAGTTAAATGCGTTCGAAAACGAACGTAGACGAAAACTGGATGCAAAGCATAAGCAAGTTAGCTGACCACCGGCTAGCATACACTTCAACAACGCAAATGGCACTCTAACGTGTGAGCACTGTTCAGTTCCCGCACATTCACTGGCAAGATTGGATACAAAACAATATTAAGTAGCAGAAGCAGCCGTTGCCAAAACTGGCGTGGATGACCTCATCATCATACTAAGTCCGTATATTTAACGTTCTCCAGTGCTCTAAATTCTAAATTGTAATGAGATCGAAATTCCCGGGATGTTATTCCATCCTCCGTCCCACGATTCGCTCCCTTCTGTCATCCAGGATGTGCAGTCATCAGCCGTGGGCCGGTTGCCAAAAAGACGTCAAAATCGCTTACAGACGCGTCTGTGTGAGTAGCACGAGTCGTTCACCGACGCGACACTATTTATGTGTAAAACGTTTCTGAAATACGTAATTAGGATAAGTCAATTTAAAGGTTGCCCGTGCGTGCGCTTACCAAGTTAATATAATTATATATATATGCATATAAGTACATATATTAGCGTTCGCCCGAGACTACGTCCGTGTAAAAATTGTTCATCGCTGTTTATTTGGGAACAGTCTGAATTTCCGGAATAAATAGTAATATTCGTCCCCGGGCTAAAATGTTTCTGTGCCTTTCTCGTCGATCATAACATAACATAATCATAACAGGTATTACGCATATTTCTACTAATACATTTCATAAACACTAAATACTAACTAATATAAACCCCGCAACAAGATTCAATAATTAAAATGATTAATCACCACTTTTTATATGCCTCGGTTGAGAGCAGTAGATGTTTAAAATCACGAAATGCGGGTGTCGCTGGCACCAGCCTACATAAATCAACCCAGGAATAGTCATGGCAGATAACTTTTTAATTAACATAAAGGCCGTACCAGCTTGTTGTTGCAGCAAAATTCAACATAGGCGTGTTTAGTAGCATTTGTTGTTTAGTTCACGAACAATAGTCGTGACGCGTATAACTAACACTAGTTGGGACGATTGTGATATTGAAAAAGCAATCGTGAAAGATTCGCAAACAATGGGCTTCGGTTCGGAATGAAATCCCGAATTTCTTTCGAATTCGCTCGGTGCCGAAAGAGGGGGTGTCCACTGCCTTTTGTAGGGCAATCGTCTTTAGCTTAAATGTTCTCCCGAGGGGTGGAGGAGGGGTGGGTATCTGCTTTTGTGCACGTTGGCTTTATCTCCAGGCCGCAAACACGATCCTGGCCTCACTCAACTAGTCTGCGCCGTTCCGATTGCATTCACTAAGAAATCTAACACATAATGAATTTTACTCGGCTGTCTTTGGGGATTTGCATCTGTGTTAAACATACAGGATGACAATCGCAACGACGTGTATCATATTTTATGTACAAGAAACAAGGGCATTTGCGTTTAGTGATAAATCTTTGTTGTGTTGGTGACACCACAAGAACAAAAGATGCATCTCACGAAGTAATTTAGCCTAGCCTACTGCAAACATGCCAAAACCGTAGATCGCTTTGTCGGAAACCGTTTTAAAATTCAAATTCAATTTATTGTTGATCGAATTCCGGTTATTAATTTCGCCCGAAGTATTTGTCGTTTGTTAATTGCTTCAAAATGTTGAGGCTTGCGAGTCTTAAGATGTAAATTGAGCATTCTTTAAAGTAAACAAAGCGTGTAATTTGATGGATTAAGAAAAACAATCAAGTACCTAAGTTTCCTCACCAACGTGACTACAGCAAGTTTTAAAACAAGTCTTATTTCCTTTGGTGTACATATAATTTGCAGCTTTGCATTACTTTATTAGATTTCCCTACAGTTAAAATTCCGAGAACAAAAGTCGATACCTGCTTCTTGCTTCTAAATTATGTACTTTTTTTTCTCGGCCCTGTGACCTGTGCTGAGGCCTGAGTTGCAGACAATTATTATCATTAATATTTTTTGATACAGTATTAAGTTCTCGCCAAAATGGGAAATCATTAATCAGAGCAGTTTTGAGCAGTATTGCATAGTAACGTGACTATTATCTTATGGGGTGCTTGAGCTTGTAATAATCTTAACACTCGGGCACATCCTTTTCGGTTCTCATCCCATGACGATAGCGAGTGACAATGACAACCCAAAAGTTAGTCCATAAGTTAGTACGTCGACCCTTAAGTTAGCATTGTAAGCTTCGACGAGACGTTTAAAAAAGTTTTTTGAAAGTATCAAAAGAACTCTCGACCACACGTTTTAAACATAAAGAGAGCGATGTAATTCAATCGCATTTAATAATCACTGAGTAGAGTTCTCGTATAAAATTTCTTTCTTCGCCCTAAGATCAAAAATATCTTCCCAAGTCTCAAATTTATACTCGCAGAAGCGAAAGTGGAGCAAGTTGGTAATAAATATACCTGAGGCGAATGAAACCAGTCACGAATTTGCCCGAAGATAGGTACTCCCGCGTTACGTACCCTTAACTTTGCCAAGCTCGAAGTCTCGCAACCTGAGAACTCTGGCGGCCTTGCTTAAAATTGGCAGGACTTTGCATTTTATTGATTAAGTATTGTTTGGAACTCCTCCATTTTGGCACAATACCAGAAGCCGAATGTCTGCGTAAGTGGATTCAAGATATTATGTGGCGTGCATTATCTTTATATGCGAATAGAATAATCGCGTGAAAAGCCGCGAGAACACGGATTCTCCTTCAAGAAGTGTAAATAAGACGTAACGTTTACATTTCGAGAAATCATTAACAAGGGCTGAGCTGAGTGATCGAAAACATTCATTTAATATTAAGTGATATAAAAGGAGAAAATTCCCAGATTGTGTATTCGGAAGGGTCTGCTCTCAAATTTATCTTGGCTCCGTTGACCCGGGAAATTGTCGTCTTAACTTGAGGGAACCATTTATTTGCGTTTAGTCTCGATACTAGGCTTGTCTTATATTATGCAAACGAGTTTTCATTCGGGTCCCAGGATTTGCGACGAAAATGGGAACCCTCGGGTGAAAATCTTGCTATGGATTCGGATAAAGATTTCAATAAAGTTCCCCGTGTGTATTTAGGTTGGTTACAAATGGAACGTCGCGGGCACAATGGAGTATTGACGGACGTCAGCCCAGGGGAACTCGGGTCGAAATCTTTCGAAAATCTAATTTAAAAAACCCTTAAACTCAAACGCTAACAGTGAATTCTTAAGCAGTAGTTAAATTTAAATTCAAAGCCAAACAATGAATAAGTAATTAGTCTGTTAAAACAAACAAGTCTAAACAAATTTCTACAATGCCTTTGAAGATACGCTTTCTAAGATTTGCCAAACTAGACTAAAATCTAAGTTAACTTTCTAGACATAGACATTCTTCTGCCGACGTCAATTAATCTTTTGCCTTTGACAAATCGTCCTTACTAAGAGAGTTCATTCCAATTCCACAAACGAAGCCATTATGACTTCTTAAAACTATTATGACCCTTTAATTACATTCTGCTAATGCAGAAACAGTGAAGTAACAAGTAATTTTGGAAGGACAATTTAAACTGACCTACAGAATCTAAAAGGGGACATTCATACAGTCAAAAAGGTCAAGTTTAGGGCAGGAGTTACATCGTGAATCACTAAAAATTTAGGAAAGGAGTCCATATAATATAGACGTCGTCGTTTGTTATTTTTTGACACTTGACAATTGCGATAGACAGTCAGGCTCCCATTATTTATTTATTTATTGATCTTGTACTATTACTATGCAGTTAGCTGCCTTCTTTGACATCACGACAGCAGGGATGTCCCGATAAAGAATTTAGTTAGGTTAAAATGTAATGTTAAAAGGCCATACGATCCCAAGATTAGAGAAAGATTAGGCAGGTGATGGACTGATAGTACTCGTATTGAGTTAACCTTCTCCGACCGAGCCTATATGGAGTCAAATGCACCTTTAAGTCCCTTAGGACATGTATATCTTCGAAATAAATAACACTTTAAGAACAAAAACGACAGGGGACAATGTAACACAAACGGTTCCAGTCCTAAACTAAGCTAATACTTTTAGGTACTAGACTGAGGTACTAGACAACTATAATCTTACTTAAGTATATAGAGAATACATACTTAAATACATCCGTTATAGGAACAAATATTCGCGGTCATCATACAAATATCTGCCCTTACCGGGATTGGAATCCGGGACTGCTAGCTTCATAGGCAGGGTCACTACCAACAAGGTTAAGGAGTAGTCAGAATACTAAACTAAACTGTAACCATTGTTAACGATCTTGCTTGTTCTAATATTATTGCGACACTAGGTACACTCACACATTCACAAGATCCTAAGACCTTATACGCGAAAATAATTAACTCGGATCTTGTCTCCTACCGAAGCAGAGTAAATACCAAGTCCCATAGGTCTGGCAATTCGGTCCCAGATGTCCTATTTTGTAGAGAGGCAATCTCCGCCAGCCATGAGCGTGGTTATTGAGTTTGCCCAGCTCTTTATCAGCAAAGGTTAAAGCAATACTCTTGTGGGCTGAACTTTGGCGACACATCCGATAGTCCTGCGGCACCCATTTTGTATCGAACAAATGAGCAGACTATCAAGAGAGAGCTAACATTATTTGAAATGCTGAAGTATTTGAACTCGTCAAATGAAAATTCTTCCTGGACACTTGAAGTAGGTTGAGAATCTGAAAGTTTTCAACGGGAGCAATAAAACTGTTCCGTAACTAACTTTGAAACTGATATATTACATTTCAACAAACTTGAATGTGATCTAAATCAAGACTTGTCACTACTAATGTGATAAATACCCAAACTCATTTAGAAAATGTTAACATAATTGAGCTCCGTGTCCTTTTCCAGTGCGTTATACTGCCGTTAATAAGAAAGAGAGAATATATACGGCCGATCAGAGATTAGACTGAAGATCATTAGAGCTCAAACAATTTATAAAAACTGCTTGGGCGATGCATTTATTTTTTTGGGTTATTACTTTTTTATACACGTAATTAGTATGGATGAAGGAGTAAAGGAGTTACGAATAACTTTGTATTGGCTATAAAAAGTTATTCTTACCTACCGGTGGAATGCTAGGGGGCGATTACGAGCGGATAATAATGGTCGGAGATTGCCAGTCGAAAACTAAAAACTTGTACCTGCTGTCCTAACGAAGGTCGACTACAACCAGGCTATTATTACTTTGTATGGCCCAGCCGAGGGTAATGAAACTGGACAGTAGGTATTCAATTAGTTGTGGGCAACGATTATTTGTTATTCTTGCAATCTTACTTATTGACTGTCTTCTCTTACATGTTGTTTTTTAAGATGGCGAAAACGATAGGTCTGAAATAAAGTTAGATTTATCTTTGGATTCAGACTTCAATTCAATAGCAGTTGCTAAGCAATGGTCGGCAAATTAGAACGCAAGCAGCGATAACTAAAATGAACACAACACACGAAGATTTTTCCTAAAAGATACTGAACATGATATGGTGTTAAAACTATAAACAGGATTTGCAGAAGTTTTTCCTGATGATTAGTTACTAAGTTTTAAAATACGGAATACACTTAATCAGAGAAAAAAAAACTAGAATAATTGTATCTTACCTACTTCCTGTATCATACAGTATACTGTAAGACAGTAGTTACCATTGTACAACACATTAAAGAGCTAACAAACGAGAGAGTCAATCAATACCGAACTCGGCCATCCGTCGCAAAAGAACGGGGCGTTACATAGAGTTATACCTATTTGCCCGTACTATTTCTAGCTGGATGGAGTTCAATAGAAAAATCCATTTGGATTTAGAGAATGAAATCGAAAGAGCAAGACCTTTCCTTTGCCGTTACGTTTGTCTGGGCAATTTCGCTTTGGAATGCTAAACACATTTCAATCTTGGCTCAAAACCCAATCACACGCGTACATCGGTAGCAGAGTTTCATCAATGTACATAGACGACAGTTTTAACGAATACAAACAAATATCATATTAAAGTTGTTTTAACGAGAGGTGTTAATCATACTTGTTTTGCGTAGTCCTTCAATTACATTTTCGTAAATTTGCAATAATGCATTCTTAACGTTCAGTGCGCGTCTTTTCTAAATACGAAATATACCAGATATCAAATTGTTGGCTCTGTACGAGTATATGTAAATATACGCTCACCCTTCGTGAGATGCGGTAGGTCGCACCGGCTTTTATAATAAGTCCATTTGAAACAATCTGGCCTCTTTTATTTGCCTTGTGGCCGCCTCCGTCGTGCTTGTCTCGTTCGTTGTTCGTTTCTCTCGTCTCTTTTGTTTTGTTGTCGGCTAGCTTATACATTAACAGAACCTTATAGTTTCACTACGTCATTTTGTTAGATGAAAATATTGCATAATTGTAATCGTTAGAAGTGGTTGAATTTCTAAAAAGCTGTTGGAGTAGTCAGCAACGTACGATAACAAAAAAATTGGTCCATTATATACCAAAATATGAATTCTAGCTGCTAATTATCTAGAATTGATTCTATTACAAACTATTGACTGAGCGTGACTGTTGTTTATTCTATCAACCTTGCTCTCTTGGTCTTGTTTGTTTTCCTTTGTTTGTTGTCATTTGTAAAGAAGCCAGCGTAATGCCGTCATCTATTTTAACTATCTTTCGTTGCATTGTCGATTAGAGACCTAGAGAACTAGTTAACATTTAAAAGGCAAGCAACAATACAGTCTCTTCACAATCTGCCCCGTTTCCGATTTGAAATGGGAACCACTGTCCGTTCATTCCGTTTATTTGCATGTCGGATCCCAAGATTCTTAATTAAATTTCTCCTCGTGATTCAAAAGGGAAGATAATTGGATAGACTTTAAAAATGTTGAATAAATATGGTTTGCAACACGTTGAACGGTATTAACTTGGAAGTTTTTGTCTGTCAGTTAGGGAAGTTACGAGACAAGCGAGTTCTTGATACGGATGCATTTTACCTCGCAGCGTCGGTCCGTTTGTTCAGGCTCTAACTTTGAAGCCTAAAATATTCACGGCAGCGCGGATTGCAAAATGTACGGATTTAACTCCAGTTACAAAAGTTTTGACAGACTTACGTTGGATGAATTGAATCGGGATGCTGTTGTTTTGAATAGCGAATGCCAACAAATCCGTTTGTTTTTTTAATACGGAAGAGGAATGGATCAGCTTAACCGTTGATGTTTTTTAAATGTTTATATTTTTTATACGAATAGCGGTTTTAACTTGAATTTAAGACTAAAGGTTGATCAAAAGCGAATTAAATCAGGCAAACCACCAAGTACAGTGAAAATAAAATTATTTACACATTAAATACTCTAGAAAATAGACTAAAGATTTCACTTGCATTGCACTGTTGACAGTTTAAAAAAAACAATTATGAAAAACAAAGCATTCCATAGTAAGTTATGTTGTGGCTTGCTAGAGCATAAAAAATCCAATATAAGTATTGTGACCTATGATTTGAGCTGCCATTTATCTAGCTTATGCGTATGATGTATATCGGACCTCTCACTTTAAATCGTCAGGACCTAATTTGTGTTAACCATATCTCACTGGATTACTACCATGTAAGAGATGTTAAAATGCTGCGACATTGTATACTTACTGAGCAGGTATATTACCCGTGTCCCGCTTAGTATTGTCTAGGAAACACGCGGTAAATTAATTAACTTCTCGAAGCTCGACTCCAACAGCGACCTAATTATGTATGAAACTTGAACCAACTTGAGCCGTCTATTTGTTAGTTCTCTAAAGTCTAACTTGACAGAGCGCGAATATTAGCGGGGAAAAAAGGAGGTATACGTTCGTGAGGTTTAATACGTAATGAGAATAGAAAAATAACGAAACGTATATTTTGTAGGACTAGAGGCAATGGTTTTAAGATAAGACATGGAAAACACAACATTAATAAGGTAAAGCATACTAATTAGGTCACCTGTCTAAGACGACAAGGGTATACCTACAAATAAAAACAAAAGAAACAATTCAAATCATGATATATTTATATTATACTCAGTAATCGATCATGCTTCCAGCGAGGATGCTTTAAATTAAAACATAGCAAAGCAGAGTAATATAAAATCCACATTTTTGCTCAGATATAAACCTGGATTTAATTGAAATACAATATGTATTTGGAAAAATATGGCATAGGTACTGTTCCCTGCCGATAAGTTAACCTTCTAGTAAAGAGTAAAAGAAGGTTACTGTCATTAAATTTAGTGCCTCTGAAGTTGCAAAACTCTTATAGTTACTGCGTTTGTCATAATCTTCGTATGTCTTCAACTCGACATTGGCATAATACACCTTGTCCAAATAGCAAGGAGTAAAAGCCATTAAAAAAAATAGGCAGGTAGTTCACTTGAAAGATATTTGGAATATACCGACCTATTATTTGGAAAATACTGTTTTATGTAAGGTACTAGGTGGATTATCCGGTCTAGGAAGCGACAAATTTATCACGCACTTAGCTCTTATTATGCTCAGCTGCTCTGCGCGGAATTACCTAACAAACCGGTCTAATTACTCTATGATTATGGAATATGGTGCACTTGCAAAAGTTGCATAATTTGTTGAGCTTCGCTTAAACATCGGTTATAAAAGAATAAAAGTGCAAGAGGCCTCTTTTTATCATAATTTACGGCAACATTTAGGCAATGTCGAATAGATACCCTGTAAAGATGTGTTGTAAAGTTGAGATATACCATGATTTGATTATTATTTCGTACGATCATCAACCATCATTCTTATATTCTTAACAAAACCCGTTTCTGTCTGTGGGAAGAAGAACATTCAACGGCGACTTTTGTTCCACCTGCGTGGAGAGACTTCACAAATTACCGTGGGGCGCATGAAGGTCGCAACACTGCGCGGTTAGGTTGGTAGATGTGGAGAAAACATGTCAAAGTGGGGTTAAAGAGTTACTGAACCACATAACCGCGTCCGCAGCGCATCTTCTGCGCTGCAATGCGTTGCCCCGACACCTGAACGGGGCAGTGGCGATCGTTATCGTTATCGAAAATTTGTAGGATTGATGCTAGCTGCTCGACGGTCTCATCGAGCGCTTACGTAAAATACAGTCAGTTTTCGAAAATTGATTTCGTTAGCTTTACGCATTTAGTCTTGTCTAACCTCACAGGACCTTCATAACGTCACTTAGCCATGCCCTAAGCGTAGCAGAATATTACTTAGTTTAACTATATCTAATACCACACGCCGTTTGACTCACTAAGAAAAACAATTATAGACAAAGTTGTTAACATGATAAGCTAGAGAAAATATATATGAAAGATGTCGAGACATGTGATTTCAGTATTATAAGTAGGTGGTTGTCATAAAGTCTGTATGCGTTGCATTAGCACAGCAGTTAACGTCGACCGCCCGACAGGCGTCTTTAGAACGCTAACCAGTAGAAATAGATTAATTAGGTAACCCATTTCACAATTTTTATGACCACGCGTGGTTAGGAAAGCTTTAGCTAGAATGTCAGATAACGTACAGCTTCTATTTAATAGTTATCGTACACTGCTGTCGATTAGCAGAAATACAAATGTGACAAATTGAGGACCTTCTTCTTTACGTTTGAAGTCGGATAAAAATAAATATAATTTTCCAAATTTTTCATTATTACGTATCAAGAAAAGAAAAGGTAAGTAGTTAACTTAGCTTGAAAATAATTGTACCAAACAAATAAATTTGCTAACAGTCATTATTATACCACGTAACCAGAACTAGCAGCATTTGGACTTTTGATATACGCAAATAAGGCACGGGATAACAGGCGCGGTTGTGTACGGCGGTCCAAAACTAGGATGCGCGGCACAATGGCTCTAACAATGACAACACAATGTACAAAGAACATCCAAGTACTGGGCGGATGCTTAAGAATATGTGAGTAGTACTCACCGCAGCTCCGTGTACATAAAATATGACGGGAAAGTCATTTTCCTTAAATTAACCACATTATGAGATGTTTTACAAAAATTGATGTAGAAGGTTGTTACCTATTAGGTAAATTGGTGCATTAATATTGTAATAAATCGCGTCGAATGAAGCTGCTCGCATAATTGTGATCGAATTTCACTTGATAAGTTCGTTTGATCATTAATTATAGTCTGTTTATCGATGTGGATAGAAATAGACAAAATATATTATGTCACATCTCACGAGAGCGACGAATACTTTATCCACATCTATTTTTCATGATAAAGGCGACCATAAATGTGTAATGCAATATTTTCTCGTGATTGGAGTTATTTTCGAATAATTTAAAACTTTAACGAATTAGATTTCGAATCTGCCTGCGAGGATTTTCTTTAAATAGTGTAACTTTTTAAGAGTTAGTTGGTAATAAAGTGATATCAAGAAACTATACTATTACTATTCAATTGAAACCAGTAACAGTTTAACTAATATCAAGACGAATAGTGAGTCACACCTCCACTATCGTATTTATAGTTAACCTTTTAATACGGTAGCACCACATGTTCCAGGCAACCCGAATGTTTGGTTTGACTGTCAACATGTCGCGCATTTACATTATGCATATGCATTAACAAGTTAACACGTGTGTGCTTATGCTTGAGTGTGAAATTGGCTGTAACGAGCAGCAAGTAAACATAATCTATAACAGAAGTAATAAAATGTAATAGAGACCTAGTTAAATCGTTTTGCCAGTTACATCGCTTTTAATTGACCTACCGTATCGTTATTGTATTGTAAACCATTTCAAAGCATTATGGTTTCGAAAAAGAGATACTCGTAGTTTCAAACAAAGGTCGTAACGTTTTGGCCGAATTAGGAATATTATATAGAGGTATACTTTGAAAACGCGCGAGCGCACAGGTTTTTTTTTAAGGCATGGAGAAGGTAAATTAGCTCTCCCGGGCTCTATTCTACTCGGGATTAACCTAATTGCTTTTGGGATGTTATCGTACTGTCATCGTTATGATAGCTCTTATTTACTTGACAGTAATGGCGGCTGAGTTATATTATAACCGATACGACTAAAAAGTCAAAAGTAATTAGCCTTAGCCCGAGTAGAACTGAGCCCCCGGCAACTGAGATAAGAGGGATTTGAAACCCCATAGATATTGGTAATCTCAGGACTATAATATAATTTCAAGACCGCAGTCCTAAGTGTACACGTGAATCCGAAAATCGGCGATGCCTAACTCAAAGAAATTCAGTAAGATTTTAAATTTCATGTACTTACATACAACTTCTAAAGTCAAATCGTGCGGCTTCGTTTTTTTAGATAAACTGCTGTTGCGTGCATTTTGGGTCGCACGTTTTTTCAATTTTGTTGCCGTTAGCGCTTTTCTTTCTACTTTCGTACTATAAAAGTGTTAAGGTAACGGTAAGACGAAAATAACTTTGTCGTTAGGAAATACTTTCATCTTTTACTTATGTCATGTTATACCTACGCTTAGCAACGTCTATTTTTACCCGGCGTCGAATAAGTGTATGTATCTAATGAAAGTATGTTGGTTCTTTGTTCTCTCGAAGGTGACCAAAAATGAAATGGTGAAATGGCCTAAGCTCGACAAAGGAAGCGTCATTAGATTCATCTTAGAGTGCAAGTATCACAAGGTATAGTCACGGTTAGAAAAGGTTCGTCACTTTTGGACTTGGACTTCTTATCTGCCTAGTACTATAGTTAAGGTTGTTTCGGTTGGTCACAATTATGACTCAAACAAATTAAGATTATTTAAGACTTCAAAGTCCAATGATGCTTTTGATTCCGAGCATTTAATCGAGTTAATCGCTTATCGCGATCAATTTCTATTAGTGATGTGATAAGTGATAGGCATCGTTTTGCATTGCTAACTAGATAGACTAGACTAGATTTGGCCGACGGGTCTTCAATTAAATCAAATCGAGGTCAGAGGGATCCGAAATAGTCTACAATGACTGGCAGTAGGTATAGCCATTGTTGCCACTGTTATTGATAGGATAACAATACTAGTCGAATAGTTGTTTATACACTACAACGTAAATAATGCGCCGCGGTATAGGTACCTATTTGTGTCTCGGGATGTTTTGAACTTCAAAAAGACGTAAGATTAGCCCCATAGATATTTCAATGAACCTGATCTATGAAGTCGCACATATTTTTGGAAAACCAAAAAAGTTGGCCGACTTCCATGATAAAAAGTCAGATACAAGACAACATTTTTCTGTTAAATTAATCTTTGTTAATAATTAATATATGTACAAACTTAATGTCATAAGGCATTCTCTACCAGTACACATTCAATAAATAAAAAAAAATATAAAAAAATTATGCAAGGGGAGAATCTGACCAAGTAACAAACTAATCTCTTTGCTTGTACAATATACGTACTTATGTCAAGAATTATACTTAAAATTAATGGAAATCATTCAAGACTTAGATACTAATACTCGCGCTCATCCTAAAAATAATGGCCCATACCGGGAATCGAACCTGAGACCGCAGCTTTGTAGGTCAAGGTATTTGACAGATAAGTTTTATTACTTACTAGCGACCCGCCTTCGCTTCGCTTCGGTTTATGTGAGTTTTCTGTAACACCAGTACATGAAACAGGATTTATTATACATAAAAACCTTCCTCTTGAAACACTCTATCTATTAATAAAAACCGCATTAAAATCCGGTGCGTAGTTTTAAAGATCTAAGCATACATAGGGACAGACAGCGGAAAGCGACTTTGTTTTATATTTACTATGTAGTGATAGTGATAGGGGGCTTAATATGGCTGCGTTTAATGCATAATAAAATGTGTATAAAATATCCGTCACTTTCTGACACGTACAAGTACGAGAGTGACGGATGCTTTATCCACATTGTCACGCGATATAAACGCAACTATATTAGGCCCGCAGGAGGTTCGAGTTCAATATTTATCGGCTTAGACCGCCTGTTGCATAATTATGTTTATTAAATAACACTGTTCCGTGTATTGTTTTTGTGGTGTTCAATAAATAAACTTAGTATTGTATTATATTGTTCCACAAGTTAGTTCGTTGAAGTTGTAAGAGTTGCTACTTTTTCGATCGATTAACATCACAAAGTTTTGACAATACCTTTTGTGACGATATTGTTACCTTATGAAAGGGGGAAAGTCTTAGGTTTTCCTTGAAAAGGCTTACTGTGTATTAAATGATTTACTTCGCGTGCGGCAGTCGCGTGTGGGCCGGGATTATTGTAAACACAACATTGTAATTATTGCCTTGACATTTTGTTTGATATTCGTATGCGTAAAGGTATATAAAACACTTGTACAGTACAGTATCCCAACGAAAATTTTAAGCACTTTAGTGCACAGTCATAATAAACTTCAAACTGAACATCAAATGACAAGTATAACAATAACAATGGCAGTCACAATGACAAGGTTCTAAGTATGCTCAACATTTTATTGTATGACTGTACATCTAGCCTAGCTGCATTCTACAAATGTAAACAACTGAACTTTACCATCCATTGTATATATGTAATCACAATATGACAATAAAACATTTGAATTTGAACCAATCTGTTAAATTATACGGAGTTGTTTGTGATAGGCGAGCACACGACAGTTTAGGTCATTCCAATAAAATACCATTTATTTCTGAATTCGTTTTCTATTACATAAGTTAATTATAAAATATATTTATATCAGGGGAGTTATTCCCTCAAAAACAACGGACGGCCGGTCGAACGAGCGAAATCGCAGCGGCGGCGAGTTCAAGTATCATCAGAGCGAACAAAACACATTTTAGCGCGTGAATTTTCAATTTAGCAGCATGGTTTCTGTCGATAGATCGAACGTATAAGGCTGCCTAATTGTGGATGCACGCGCTAAAATGTGTTTTGTTCGCTCTGACGGGCGGGACTAGGTACTTAGGGCCGTATTAATAAACTAATCTCAACTCTATTAGCTCGTCTGGAGATGCGTCTAAAATGACAGTGTTCTATGGTATGACGTTTACTTTGACGTATCTTGTGACGCGCATCTCAGACAAGATGAGTACTCGCCGCTGCTGCGATTTCTCTCATTCGTCTGAGCATTCGTTGTTTTTGAGAGAATAACATCCCAGGGTACAATCTCACACGAATTAACCTAGGCCCAAACAGAACTCTATGCTTGTACTAAGAGAAAAACATACTGCAAAACTTTCAAGATTCAGGGACAAAATACTCGCCCTTATAATACAAATACACCCTTACCGAAAAATCGAACCCGGGACCGGAAACGCTTGACTATCTACTAGGCTTACCTCGTCACCAGATAACATATAAAGACTAGTTCTAAAAAAAAAATAAGAGCATAAACACATCGAATTTCGTTCACAGAAGTCAACAGTGCACTTTAAAATCACGTTTCGCAAATGTTTGAACATCGATGAAAAAGCACATACTTAATTTGTTGACTCGTGGAAACCTTATTTCAAATTAATATTTGTAAGCAAATAATGTGGGTTAACATTTCTGATTCATGGATTGTTTACTTTTTCACTAACTATAGGTTGCATGCGACTTTTTCCGCGTGGACATAATTTTTTTTTGGCTACTATTTGTTGATTTAGGAGGATATCTCCATTGAGTACACACAACGCACACATCGTTATTGCAGAAGTAGGTATTCCATCTATCAACTAATGGAATAATAATCGTTCAGGTTATATTTAGTTAACTTAAACGTCTATGTTCACAGACAATCGTTAGATAACAGTATCTGTTAGTTCAAGTTGACCTCTCATGTTCATCTAAATATATAAAAGGAGAAACTGACTGACTGACTGACATATCAACGCCAACCTAAACGGCTAAACGTAGGCACTTGAAATTTGGAAGGGACGTAGCTTAGGTACCGTAGAGGTGCACTAAGAAAGGAATTCGCGAAATTCCCACGGGAACGGGAATTAGCGGGAAAATCCTATTGTATGAAAAATCTAAACCGAAGCGAAGCGAGGGCGGGTCGCTAGTCTATTATATCATGTTCTCGTTGTTAGAAAAAGAAAGAGCTAATATTAACTTACAGATTATTATGATGTAAGACAGGTTTCATGAATTGGCTTCTTGTAGTACAAAAAACTCAAGTACCGTAAATATTAATATTCCTTCTCAGCTCATATCTCATGCAAAGTATTAAATCTTACGCCCGTTCAGTCCTACCCGGCATATTCCGAGAGACACTCGAAGACGGAGCGTGAGGGATCATAACTGTAGCGGTGCACTAACGAAGGGCCCTCGAGAGCATCGCCAAAGGTAACGCACAGGGCTACAGGCCCTTTGAATTGGGTCTTTTAAGGACGTCTTTCGACGGTTCCTTGTGAGGAAAATGTGAAATATTGAACTGGGTTACACGTGGCTTGTGGATATTTTGAACAACCCACGTTAAGATGACGTAGCAATACGATTATTGAATTATTACGTCAATTTTGCACATACATACATACATACATTAAATCACGCCTGTTTCCCAGAGGGGTAGGCAGAGACCACTTCTTTCCACTTGCTACGATCTTGACAAATTTCTTTCGCTTCTTCCACATTCATACATCGAGTCATGCTCGCACGTCGGTTTCGGGTACTTAAGATTCGGCCCTTTTCCAGTATTTCACCGATTTGACTCGAAAAAGTACGCCTTTGCACAATATCCTTAAATTGAGAATTTAAATAATCTGTCATGAGCAGTGTCCGTGGTGAAATTGGTTGTCAGTTAATAGCAGTACTCAGTTACGAAGACAGGGACTTAATTTTCAGTCGGCCAATAGTGTAGTCTACCACCCTACGGTTGAAGTTCATTTGCACGTCATGAACCATTAAAGACAGAGCAGAGAGAAAAATAAAAAGATGTTTATATGTGTATTATGTCAACAACATACGCATTCTAGTGAGACTCTCTTTCATGCAATACTTAATTTTTTTATTATTGTGTTGCTGTGTGTACAACGTTCGATTTTCCCTTGCAATAATGTTGTGACAGTGAACGTGTCAACCTTAGCGATAACTAGATATCATATAAACTTTTGCTAAAACTGGTAGACCTCTTTCTTGGCCGACACAACTTTAATTTTGCCTAGAACAGATTTTTTGGAAAAAATACGTAGTTAATTAGAGGTTAGTATTAAACAAAGATGTAGTGTTAGGGGATATGGGTTAGGATTAGCCATCATGATCTTAGTGCTACTATTCCCACCGTCATGACCCACCTAAGAAAAAATGGATCCATGTAAACGAAAAGCGGGAAAAACAAATAAATAGTAACGTAGTAAATTTGCAATGCAGAATCTTCTTTAACAGTTGTTTTTTCTTTTAAATTACCATTTTTCAGAAACCCATCGGTTCGTTTATAACTACGCGAAGCCCCGCCGGCCCGCTCCGCAAATATTCATAGAAATTCTCAATTTATCCACAACCTCTAGAAATAAGTTGCCCAACTTTATTTTTGGGGATAAACCTTGATTATATAAGTTGGGATCTAGTTATTTAAGTCATTGATATTAATTAAATTATTTTCGTACGTTTAATAACATAAACAATTGAAACAATATATTTTAACCAAGACAGACACATAATCAATAGAGCTCCTGTTACGCAAAACCTCATTGAAGATACAAAATGTAAAAGAAATATGGTAAAACTAAGACCTTAATTATTCCAGCCAACATCGTCTCCTTTCGGTAATGGCCCTCGAGTTTTCTTTTCCTTGGCAATTTCCTCGTCTCGGGGGAAGTGGACTGCGCCCGTCATCGTCCGCCTGTTATCGCTGAAGATAAGGGCATTTGACTGCGGGAAATTGGCCGCGTCACACCGCCTTGATTGATTCAACGTTGTTCACAGATAACAGCACACCAGGCAAACAGGCTGAAGCATCCGACGGTTGTGATTTTGGAAAAAGTTCGAATATCAAATTATTTGTCTTTAGTAAAAGGGGGAATAAATATACAGTAGTCCAAGTAGACATAATTATTAACGCTTTCAGGCGTCGTTTATTTTGATTTTAAAATATTTTGTTCGGCAATATAAATATTGGAACAGTGTTCTAACTTCTAATACATCGATAAAATAAAAACCACCAATTTAAATTATGAGGGGCTTTATTATACTTTGCCAGGCTGTTCCAATTCGATACAATCACAGTTCGATACAATTCGGTACAATTCGGTGTGTGTATACAGTAAAATAGAAACATAATGAATTTGATTTTAATCCATCCCATCTCGCCTCCCCTGACGGAATTACCTAATTCCCAGACTAGATCAAAAACAATTGTTACTTTTGACCTTGCTTCGATTTAGGACAACCTCTGGGCGTGGAAGCGATCCTATTGGCGTTTCTTAGAAAAATGCGCAATTTTCTGAGATCAAAGTTGTCCGCAGCGGGTGAAGAAAAGCGACCGATTATCTATTAAGATGGCTGACATGGGGCCTAATATGGCTGCGTTTATTGTGTGTCAAAATGTGGATAAAACATCCGTCACTTTCTGACACGTAGATAAGTACGAGAGTGACGGATGCTTTATCCACATTTTGTCACGCGATAAACGCAACCATACTAGGCCACTAGGCTACTAATACATAGTTTTTGTATCGCACTTGGTAGTTTTTTTTTTCATATAAATCCATTAACTGACACACAAAACTTGAAAATTGGGGGGAATATTTCTTGTGTACCCTAAGCGTGGACAGAGAATTTTCCAAAAATCGACCCCTAACGGGGAGAAATAGGGAAGTAGCCTACTTACCAATTTACGGCTATCCACTAGTAGGATAATATTTCCATTTGAAACCTATTTGAGTAGCAGAGGTCTGAGCAAAATCCTCTAATCAATAGTAAAATCTGAAACTCGAATCGTATATCCCTGAAATTTGATCGTTTCTCTAAAGGTGAAAGTTGTTCATTTCTGAACGGTCTTGTTTCAGAATATTCTATTTCAACGTCAGCGTTTATTCTCATGACTCTATATTAGATATTATAATAAAAACCAACGGTTATGTTTATTAATACATTTACTTGTTTATTTATTTATTAGGGTTTACCGTGGTGCTTATATTGATTCTTTTATACTTAAAAATGAATCGGAAAAGCGTCGATGCAAAATTAAGGTTTTTGTTACTGGGTTTCTATAGGCGTCAAAATGTAAATGTGGAAGTCAGTTGATCATGCGTATTATGAAATTTAATGCTTTGCATTTGCAGAAACATAAACATAATTCTACATTTTATTATTCTTAGAACGTCGATTATATAAGACACCTATTTAAAAAAAAAATTGCGACTTGGCTTTCTTTTATCCATTCTTATTTTTTTAAAGCAGTTTGTTTGCTTGAACGCGCTAACTACTGATCCGATTTGAAAAAATCTTTCAGTGTTAGATAGCCCATTTATTGAGGAAGGCTATAGGCTATAATCTCATACTCACATAAACCGAAGCGAAGCGAGGGCCGGTCGCTAGTTGGTGATAATTTTAGGGCACTTACAAACCTAACTTTTTAGTGCCTTGGACTTTTTCTCGAACTAATCAATTTCTGTTGGTTCATCAAATATTATTTTCATGTGCTAGAACAAGTGACTAAATGCCTATATTTTCGGTGGCTATATTCGTTGTACAGTCTACCAAAATTTGAAAATGGCAAATGCTCAATATTTATACAAGTAAATGTTCAACTCTCCTTTACACAGTTGTAAGCTCCCTTTTAACCTTCAACCCCAAATCTTGACGTGGGGTTACTCCGAGGCAACCAATACGAGACTCCGAAAGATCTTTCCCTTTCACTCTTTAGTTATTACGTCATCTAGAAAAGGGACAGGGTTAACGTAACGCTGAACTTCGATTTTTAGAAGTCCCAGCTATATGAGCCAATGAAGTGTGAATAAAGAAGATAAGACGATCGTTCGCAGAATCTAGATTAGGGCTAGTACCTCGCGAATCGCTATTCGATAAGATACGTCTCAGATATTACGTCATGATCTCCTAATATTTGCCGGTTTATAGTTAGTCTTCATGGATAGAAAATTAGTTTTGTAGTTTTGTATAATCTTACCAAAAAAATGGTTTAGTTGTATTTTCGTTCTTAAAAAATGAAGATGTCAAATGTTAAAAAAATATTTTGTGTATCAAGTATAGTTTGGTCTTGAATGAAAATTATTATGAATAAAATACTCCCAGTTTCGGTAACAGCAATAGAAGGAACAAAAGTTGAGTCTGAATCTGACCCAAATACATTATTTAATTTGGCTAGCGGGTTGCTCAGTTAACTATAAGTTGAGACCAAGCAATTGGTAAATTAATTTCGGGGATGGCAAAATAAGATTACTCAAAAATAAACACACTAAGAAACCTTTTTTTTCCGTAGAAATACCCAGTTAATTATAGAAATAGTCAAAAGTACATTCTGCCCATTTTAATGAGCAATTTATCTTCTTTACGTAGTATAAAACAAAGACGCTTTTCGCGTCTGTCTGTCTGTCTGTCTGTATATCCGCTAAATCCTCCTAAACCAGGAAACGGATTTTAATGCGGGTTTTGTTTGACCATTAGTTAGATATTCTTTCACGGAAGAATTTTATCCTACTAATGTAAATGCGAAAGTTTGTGTGATAGTTACTCCTTCATGCTGCAACGGCTAAACGGATTTGATGTAAATTGGAATGAAGATAGTTTATACCCTGGATTATTATAATAGGCTATTTTTCATTGTAGAAAATTTTAAAGTTCCCGAGGGAATAACGTTAATCAAAAAGTAACGAAGACAAAGTCGCGTAATATTATGAAGAGGTAAAGTTTGTGACGTTGTAAGGAGTAATCTCTGGATCTACTGAACCGATTTTGAAAATTCTTTTACCAGTAGAAAGCCACGTTATTGGTGAGTGTCATAGGATAGGTATAAAAAAAAATACCCTGCAAAGAGCAGCTAGTAGTCTATAAAAGTATAGCAAGACATTAATATGCCGTGCGGTTTAAGCAATCTTGGTCAACGGCGTAAGATCTTTGACGCACGCCATATTATTGGTGTCCAGCTATATGTTTATTTTCGATAGTTAAGAATTGTGACCTCACCGCTTTAACTGAGCGAGTAAAGAGAGTGCTGAGAGCGACAAGCCGTTCGTCCGTTGAAAACGCCTCTGTTACATACGGAAAGCCTTGCTTACTGATCTGTCTGCACCGCTCAAAGCCTGTGTCAAAGCTCTCACACGTGTAGTGCAAATGGAATTTCCCGAGCATTCAAAATATTTCAGCTAAAATTTAAATGTTTTGCGGCTGAAATCTTATATGAAATATATCGCTAAAAAATGCACCATTATAACACTTTTTACTGACTACTCATACGACTTTGAGCCTTTTGTAGTCTTTCATAATTTAAAACTACGATACGAGTACATACTTAATTTATATGTTTAAAAAAAGTTAAATAACCACTTGCATGATTTGAGCATTTCTATTCCCGCTATGGGTAACCACGACGGAACCAAAAGGTTCAGCCCAACCCCTTTCCACGAAATTCGGGGGACAAGTACAGCATTTTCTTTTTACCGTCTTTTGGTTTTCCTTATTACAGACATCGTTTGCGTAGGGGTAGGTTGCGTTTGAAATTAAGTTTCCACAGAAATAACACGAAAACACGTGCACGTTTTGCGGAGTCTGGATAAAAATAAAACAAATGTTTAACATGCGTAAACTCAACGCTCATCGTTTGATTAGGGTCCCACATACATTTTAATGTGCTTAATAATTTATGCCAGTATAAAAAAAACGGTTAAGTGCGAGTTGCGGTGTTGCGGCGAGGAGGGTTCCGTACCGCCGCAAAGTAGGTATTAGTATATTTCATATTGAATTCGATTAAGAATCGAATCAACGCGAGCCCAACTTACACTTGTTTTTTTTTTAGTATTTGTTGTTTTTCTTCAGGGTTTGTAATTTAATCATTCCAAATTTGATGCTACTGTATTGTTTACGATACCACTAAAACAAAAATAAACGATTCTTGTATGGGGATCCCACTTATACATTCTCTTTGTTCAAAAAAATATTAAATAAACATAATATTTTTTTTATTAAATAAACATTTAAAAAAGAACTCCTTTTTTAATACGATTCAAGACTCTTTAAAGTTAGGACGTACGGACGGACAGCAAAGGCATATTAATATTGGTCTACCTTCGGGTACGGAACCCTAAAAATTGTCGGTCCGTGTGTTGACTTTATTTCAATGGGTGACCATCTACCTGCGCCTTATCGGGTAGTTGAAACGACGGGCGCTGATTTTTTGTGACAATAAATTACCAAGGAGGTTGCGTTCCTCGCAAAAACAAAGCTTTACCTGTCTCCAAGGTTATACTAGGTTATGCTGGGTAACATGGCTCCGTAAAGCAGGTACAGTAAAACACAACTGCTATGGCTTACCGATGTACCTGCGCAGACGACAATTTTTCGAAGCGCGGGAACCAATCAGCATGATCCACGCGTTGCGCGGTTGTATTGTGTGCTATTATTGGTTATTAGTGATGCCATGTTGACGCGCGCCCGCGTGTCATTCAGTCAGCCGTCAAACGTGCGTGAATGAGATGAAAAAAATTTGTGTAATTTAATTTGCACCTTGTAACTATTGCGTACTAGTCTGATAGTGGGTTTTAATCGTTCTTTCAGAAATCATCGGAATCGTTTTGTGTCTACGCGAACGAAGATTCACGACACGCCATACTTACAAACTGTGTTCTACTGTACACTTCTAACTATAAATATTACTGGTTATAATTTTAACATAGTGACACAGGTCACAAAATACACTTTCCAGCATTTAAACAGTTCGAAACTACTTCCGTCAACCACTACCTCAAAATACTTTGCGACTATTTCCAATGTGAAAACGTTCAAAGCGTATACGATATTCAATAACATACGTAGGAAATACTTTGAATAGAGCCTTTTACTCACGCCTCGCGTCCCGTTGCAATCATGTTGCTTATTGCTAGCGTACACAGGCGCACGCGGCTATTGTCATTCGATCGACACACGTCAGTCACGAGTGCCTACGTACAGGCTCAGATACAGGTGTGCAACACGAGGTTTTTATTGTGCTCCCTTCCGAGAACAGTCGTCACGGGTGTGCGTCACGCCGTTATCTGCGGAGAGAGAGTCCAACTGGCTCAACGGTGCATTTCCGCAGTGCAACTGTCACCGCGTATTGTTACGAGTATAACACGACCATTAATTCACTGGAGATTTATGGTAGTTAACATTGAGTGCTTTAATGGTTCATAAAATACTTCAGGTTGTAATTTGGAAAATAAAATAAAGAACGCACGGTTGGAGCAATCATGTGTTTAAATTTATGTTTCTCGTGGATAAAACTCTCGAAACAGACATACGCTTTGTTTTGTTGTGATGGAGTTGAGAGGATGTGGAGGATTCGTTGGAAATATACATTAATCAGTAGAAATAAGCGAAATATTTTATCCGCTTTCATGCATCCGCTGTCCTCGTAATACGAGGTATTGATTACAATAGAACTAGTGATGTTCTGTTCTTGAGAATTCTCGACATTCTCAGTACAAAAGGGGCGTCGTTCCCAAGAATTCTCGAGAACGGCAAATCTCTACATAGAACTGACTCTTTTATCTTTCGTTTTTAATACAGCAGGTGCCACGATCTCAAATCCTTTTTTTAACAAATTGAAAGTCGGATTTATTAAAAATTCTCTTGATAGAACGCTGGCGATAAGCGCAGCAAATTTCATCAGATACTGAGCCTTTTTGCATTTCGCCAGTCATTTCTAAGACGTCACGTTTCCTTAATCTTGCTGAAAGTAGGTACAGCATTTAGAAGTCGTTCTTATTGCAAGCAGTCTAAGATTCAAACCGCTTGTGGTGTGGACGCGTTTTGGTGCTCGTTATTCGCGTGAAAAATTAAACGCATTTGCTAATGGAGGGTTTTATCCGGATGAGTGGGGCTTAAGCCTTTATGGCAACAAGGGCAACACATGCGCGAGAACTAGAGCGGTTTAATACCGTGTTGTGTAATTTAATACAATTTAAATCGCTAGAGTTAATGTACCAAATCGAACAAAAGACAAACTAGTTCAAAAGTTAAAACAATTAAAAGTTTTAATTGTTGGTATGTCAACGACACGGGGTTTGACCCTTGACCTTGAGGTCGTTCGTGTCTTGCAGGGTTCACGCCAGGTGCGCAGGGTCTCTCCATAGCCTCCTGAAATGGAAATAGATTGTGTTTCGTTTCCCATAGTGATTCACAATTAAGTTTGAACTTAGTGTCGATGAATTCTCTAAAGGAGAACGTGAAAACTATTGCAAAAATACTTATAAAAATATGACCTGGTAGTTCGCACGCAGTTTTTTTCATTTTGACTTGTTAAACTCATCGAGGATGAGTAGATCATTATGGTGGATATAAGTAATATGCAATTTAATATCTATTAAGTACAATATTATCTATATGCTGTATGAATCAACAATCACGGCTACTGAAATGTTGTGTGAATACTGAATATGTATATTCTTCATTTCCATCTTCCTTTGTCCAGGTACATTGAGGATTTCAATAACGACCAAAGCCAAGTCTTGACTTGAATTTGGGACCCATTTCAAGAAAAATATGCTTGAAGTCGTCAATGTCATTAGAGATGTCAATTCATCTGTAACTTTTAGGAAACTCAGCCTTATTGTTGTTCAATGTCAGATTGACTTTGGACCTAAGGTGGGTACCAAATTAAATCTTGTGACTGTACTAATGTACCCACTTGACTTGACCCTAGTCAAGTCTACGTCGTCGTGACTAGAACTCAACACGCCACTAAGCATGGCCTGTGTTTTAGTCCTTTTATTACATTCGTTGACGGTGTAACATTCTGAACCCTTTAAAAGCAAATTGATTAATGATGGTAGGTGTTTTGTCTTCTTAATTAGGTACCAGTACAAAGATACTAGTTATGTTGTTTACAATTTGTACAATTTTGTTACATAACTTCTCTCCCGATTTACATTACATCACAAGCTGCTTGCTTATAATGGAAGTGTCAGTTTATCAGGGTAGTGATTCTCAGAACAACGACGGTCGGACGGACAGACGAGTGAATGTCCAAGCTAAGCGTCGAGTTTAAGTAGTCCCGTCAGTGCGAACAAAACATATTTAGCGCGTACATTTTCAATTTAGCAGCATGGTTTCTGCCGATGGATCGAGCATATAAGGTTGCTTAATTGAAAATGCCCGCGCTAGAATGTGTTTTGATCGCTCTGACGGGACTACCTAAACTCGCCGCTGCGATTTCGGTCGTTCGTCCGCCCGTCCGTTGTTTTTGAGAGAATAGCACTCCAGATGAGGATTAGTAGCGCGGTGTCGGCATTTCATTTCGCGTTCCGTGCAATTTAATTTTGTAGAGACCAAAAGCTCCGTTACGTGCATTAAATATAGGTCAGATCATAATGTGTGAGCTGCGGTCATAATTGTAGATAGCTGCTGCTATGGCAACGTCAGTCATTGTAACCTTCGACGTGTAAATAGAGGTGTTTTAAGTTAACGGTGTATATCCGTGTATGTATGTAGCTTGTTCTTAACGGATTATGGGATTTGGACAAAACTTTTTTTTCAAATTATGTTAGTTTAATCGGGATGGTTCGATGAATATCGGTTGGGCCGTTTAAGAGATTATTTTACGGTGAGCGTAAAGGACAGAGCTATAGCAGTTATATAGCTCTGTCCATTTCTCTCAGCGTAAACTGGACTCCAAAGCTAGGTCATAATAACTCCCAGGCCTAAAAGTAGGGGACATCATTATCGGGCGTTTTTAACCATTTCATTATTATTTCTCTGATTCGTAGAGGTACTAGTGACTCAGATGCAAGCTGCCAGCTTCCTTTTTATAGGACACTAGAGGACGCCCGCGACTTTGTACGCGTAGAATTAGTTTCTCGCTAGTCCCTGTTCCCGTCCGTTTCTTCTCTTCCGTTTTTTCGTAAAAATCGTTTCTCAGTCCTCATAACTAACCTACGTGCCAAATTTGGAATCTCTATACCTAATGGATCTCTATGGTATGGGCTGTGCGTTGATATGTCACTCAGTTCTCTCTTTTGTATAGGTAGGATTTGCGTTTTTCGCGCAAAGATTTCAGTTTCTTAATAGTGACTGTCCATAAATTGGCGCATTGTAAATGAGTAATAAAAAGTTAAAAGTTTTCTGACTTTTCATTTATTACTTGAAGAAATAAAAAAATATCTGGAATACCTACAATACCTATCACACCAATTGAGCTGGGTAGGTACACTGCAAAATCAAAAATCAAAATCAAACTGCCATAATAATATAGCCTTGGCTAAACGCGAATGTCTATGGGCCACAGTATCCACTTACCATCAGGTGGCCCGTGTGCTCGTTTGTCTTCTCTTATCTATCCCAAAAAAAAACGAAAAAAAACGCATGAACGCCTCAAACCCTGATAATGGAGTCCCAGCACAAGACGTCAGCGAGATCACAATCAAACTCGTCGGTCTTCACGTGTAAATCTTTCTTTAGCGCAATATCCGAAATGATAATTACAACGTCATTTCATCTCGTTCCGACCCTCAATCCGGAGCGATGATGAATGACGTCATTACGGGATGTTTCCATTCCGTTTTTTACTCTTTGTATCGCGTTAGCCCCGGGCCCCACCTTAGCCGCTGCTTTGATCGTCCTTTTTACGATCCAGTAATTTTATGATTGCTGTCCCCTTTGTCGGGATAAGTGCCTGTCAGCGACCGGCCTCAAAGTCCCTGTAACAATTGTATCTTTTGTGGTTGATAGATTTGTAAATAATATTATCTCGTCCAAGTGACAAATGTATTTGTCTTGCAAGTTGTATTTGGGTGTAACTTAAAGCCTTCTCTTGCTATGGCTAAGTAATAATAATAATGTCGAATTGGTAATTTCCATACGAATACGATGTAATAGTTTATTAATCTTAATTTGCGTTTCTTCAGTTCATGCTAGATGTAACGTACATTATTTCTACGTCTCTTCGATTGTTTTGTAACTAATATCTTGTCCAAACATTTTTATTAATAAATTTGGAGAAAATCTACGCGTGTATTATTATTTGTTTCCTTCGTACAATAACAAAGCATAACAAAGAACTTCTAATAAGAACTTCCTTCGTAGTGCCCTTTTCCTGTTGTCGGCAAAAAACTATCGGTTTCTAACTCAATATCAACTTTCCTACCAGTTCATAAATCAGTGTCGCCAAAAAATAAAACTGTTTTGAGCCACTCCGTGGACAACAATTTAGTCGCGTCAGTAGCACGTGACATATTGTACACTATTTTTACTCTACTGTCGAAGAAGGGGAGTAATGATTTTGACCTAGGCTTGTAGGTAACAGCTTGTATTTTACTGGGCAAAATCATATTGCCTTTGACCTGTTGCCGCATTATTTCCAACTCGGCCGCCATTATCGTTAAGTCAATAAGAGCTATCGTAACGTTGACAATAAGCGTTAAGTTACGTGAGCAATATAGTTATAAAAGTTGTACGTGTTTGTTTATGTTTATGTTGCAAAGGTTAAATCGAACCGATTTGGACAAAAGATGTGTCATTATACTGTTTGTGTAAGCGTCGCGAGTGTCAACTGGCGGATATAAACAAAATGGCGGATTTTACACACATGTACCTACAACGAGGGGATCACTAATGTCTTACCAAATCATCATTTGGCAAAATATAATCATTTAACAAAGTTTCATTTCGCAAGAAGGTACTTCCCGCCGGTTTTTTTTTGTGGTCAATAATCTAACCTAATCTAACTTATTTAACAAGCGCATGTAACCTATGTAATAATAATAATGGTTAAGGCACAAACATATTTTTGCGGAATTAAAGTCTATACTTACAATGGTAGGTACATTTCTCAAACGTACTTTTGGAGGACCCAAAACGTGGGTATAATTATATTATATTAACCGGAGTGGATACACCAAAATACGAACACCTGGCAGATAACGGTTTTTATAATTCATAATTCATTTATTTCATCAGTACCTACGGGGAAAATATATGTGAAATAGTAAAGCTATTGCGCGCCTTTGGGTGCATGAAATTTTATAAAAAAAATATGAAAATCTTGCGTTTTGTTAGACTTGTTAACCTACGACGCAAATGAGGGGGGGGGGTGTATATATGAAGTTTTCAACTCTGTGCCTGCATTTCAACGAACAGTGAACTGATTTGAAATCTATTTTTTTTGTTTGAATGTCGTGTTGCGGTCCGGGGATAGTTGAATGTAATTAACTTTGGAACAAATTCGTGCGATGTTTGTGGGGCTTAGGGTATTTGGGGACTATTCATATCGGTTAGGTACAGTCGAAGTCATCAATTAGATATGTTTACACTTTAGTACCTTGTCACTTTAATCAACTTCAACAACAACAACAACAAGGTACTAAAGTGGAAACATATTTTTGACTTCAACTGTAGGTACCAGTTCTTATTTGTACAGGGTACAAAAGAGCTAAGCTATATACAACATACTCGTTATTTCTGCATACATAAAGAAAAATAATACTTAATAACATGGAAAAAAGGACGTTGAGAAAGAAATGGGAAATAAAAAAAACTTGCCGAATAATAGGGATAACTCCTCCCCCAGCTTCAATTATATGTTTTTTGTACCTTTTTGTTCCTTTTCTTCAACCAATAATTACCCGTGCACATGGTCACTGTCAGCTGGGTCTTCATTTTATAATTACTTACGCGATGACACAACGGGTATTTTACTTATAATCTTACTGATATCGAGACAATGCCGTGATATAAATATTACAACTGTGGGGGTGGGTGGTTAGATAAATATTAATTAATGGTTTACTATGAGTTTGTGTAAAATTACCTTTTCGGCAACACATAGGAAAAAAAACCCGCATCCAAATCGGCTCATCCGTTTAAGGGTACGGTGCCACAGACAGACACACACACATACACACAGACTTACACGTCAAACTTAAAACACCCTCTTTTTTGCGTGGGGGGTTAAAAATAAATACATCCAGCCAGACACATCAAATAAAAGTTAAAATCAAGCACATAAAAGTAATCATGCTATTTTGGGCACGGCCTACGCAGCATTCTCATAAAAATCAACAAAGAGCATGGGAGGGCACAAAAAGGCTTCGTTTGTTTATTTGCAAAAACTTTATGACAATGTTATCATTACAAATACGGTTAATACAGTTTTGGATTTTCATTCAGAGCTCCTTGTATTCACCAACAACACACTGTACTGCATCGACACGAAAAACATGAAATGTAAAACCTTTTCATCGCTACGTGCAGCGTTGAAAAAACTAGAGCAATCCACGATTACTCACATATCGGAGCAATAACTCACGGAGAGCACCTGTTCTTTGTAACGAGTTGCGTTAGTTCCCATTCGTCCGGGATTGGACGCCCACAAGTGACAACATATTGATGAGTTTTCAAATTGCACTCCTTTTATCTCTTTCTCTGCACAAACAGAACTACCGAATTGGACGCGCAAATAGGTCGCGTTGGAACCCACATTAAATGCCATAAAAGGCTCACCCTAAAAACGTTTCGAGCGTAAAGTATCCTGAGTATGCAAAATCCCTTTTACACGATTTGTGTTATGATTCGGTTGTTCTGTGGTTTTATTTATAAATCGTTAGCGATTTTAAGCCTTCATCTGTATTCACACAAAGCCAGTCCATTAGGTTTTACCACAGGACCGCAACAATAGTCCGTAATGCGTTCAGGTCGCATGTATCTAAATATGTAGATGAGTTGGACCCTGACCAAATGGTGCCATCGAGCGGAAAGGGACGAGATTACTCGTTCGAAGATATAAGATGCCTTTTCTAAAAAACAAAGCAACGCCCATAACTCAACTTACGAATTCTATTATGACGTAACTAACTCTGACGTATAAATTGTGTATCAATTCAGATATTATACAACGAAATCTAGAACATTTAATTTAATGGTTAAAGTTGTTGGTAACTAAGTTAGTATATTCGGTAAGTCTCCCAAACATTGTTGACTTAGTTCAAGAACTTTTGCTACTTATTCTTTAGGACAATTAATCAGAGTTGAACAGAACAAACTATTTACTTTAAATGTTTATATAGCTGTCTAGCTTACATACCTTTCGATGGGAGCAAGTTACTGTTAACTTCGTGAATGTTATTACTAGGGAGATTGCCGTGGCTCCAGCAAAGTGGTGTTTTATGTCTCTCCGGGAATAGATCTCGGCGGGACGGTAAATTTACTTCATTTATGGCGACCGTATACAATCCGAAAGAGTTTAAACACGATTTGTTGCGACCACAAATAGTACGTTTATTGCTCGCTTTACGGTTGGCCGTACCGGAACCAAACCTTATATGCATGGCAATAAACTCACTTCTGTTCTAATGTATAACGAACGGGGTTATATTTAACTTGAATTAATCGTGTTTGTAATAGGATTATTAGTGTTAATGAACCTTGAAGGCAGGTTACCTATTGTGCTTATACTGTATTTAAACTTGTTCAAACTTTATAGAGGAATCCTGGTTTCTCTCCAGTAGATTTTTGCTTATGATGATCACTGTCCACGATAGGCTTGTTCCAAAGATCTCCAGAACTGATCTTATGCTACTTATTAATATTGTAAACTAACCTTTTTTATATTGTTGTGATCCTCCTTTCTTCTTGTTGTTTCTTTTTAATTAAAAGGGTTTACCTTCCGGGTGGTCCCATGCCGATTTGGAGTAGATTTATTGTTCTTAATAACCTTTATTTTATTTTAGTGTTTTGTGTAGTCCTTACAGCATTCTTTAAGCTAATTTGAAACATACCAATTGAAGCGGTCGGTAGGCCTCTAGCTGTTGGAATACAATGTCGAATGTCGCTGTAGATTATTAATAATTAATATCATTTAATATAATTAAGGGATTAGGCCGGGAAGAGAGAACGTCCCGTCCTAATTAATTAACTTGATCTTGTCTTTTTAATTTGACGTCTTGTTTTACATAGCGATTATTATGAAATTCCTTCGTGGATAGTTTATAGGTCACTAGGAATTCGATCTCCCGGAATATATTCAGTTACAAAAATATTCTGCTTGGGATTAGAAATAATGGACCCAGGTGTGTTTAGTTTTTTCAGAACACTAATATTTAATTAATTATTTACTGTGTTATTTGATCATATTGAATCATTATATCAAGCTAACGCTTACTTTACCTTGTTTGAACATAAACTAGGTAAGCTAAGCAAGCAGCAGTTAAATTGCTAGCATAGAGGCATTCCATTATAGCTCTCAGGGTTGGCAACACATTCAAAGTGAGGATAGCGGGAAACTACAACATCAAGAGAGTACCTACCTATGTAAGAACGACATTACAAATGTCCTTAGATTTCAGATCACACAAACCAACAGGGCCTCTTTTCTACGTGGTAAAAACTATATCGTCTTTAACCACCCTTACCATGAGTTACTATACAATTGGAGGCCGAGTTATAAACAATACTATAACAGGTCAAAGAACTTAACATTATTTGGTCGAATATTGTTTGTCCTAACGCTGATATTATACTAATATTGTATGTACTAATATACGAAAAGCATAATACAGTTTAGTTTAGTTTATTTATTCATCAATGTAATATGACAAAAAATACGAAATTACATTGAGATCGTCAAACAAACTAACAATCAAAGAATACAAAAATATAGTACATTGTGTATTAAGGGTGGTAAAGAAAGAATTACAAACGAGAGTCTGTTAGAAGCCCGAAGCCGTAGGCTGAGGGCTTTAATGACTCGAGCTTTGTATTTCCTTTACCACCCGTGTAACATACAATGTTTTTCATCACAATTGCGAGGAAATGAAATAAAATCAGACAAAAGATCATATTTTTAACTTATTAGCGGCAGACTACATCATTGTCTGTGACTTACCACAGATAATGTCAAACGTGTTCGGAGTCCGATTCTAGTGACATATGAGATCAATAGTTTATTATGCGAGATTGTTAGGAAATGGTATTCAACTGACATTTCATCTCGAATGAAACTTCATATCGAAGGGCACAAGAATTGGGGTCCTGACGTATTGTGATAGTTTGAGTCCACGTATAATATTTAAAAAAAAAGCTATTACGCACTTAAGTAACGTAATGGTAAAAAAAAGGCCCGCGGGTATTATTTTGGATTTACGGTCGATTTTTCTAGCATGTTAGGACACTATTTACGAGCAAGTGTGATGAAAAATAATAATTATAACAACAACAATTACACATCTAATAAATGGTCACATAATGTCAAAATCACACTTCAAACTTTAGGCCAAACCATATTATGGGTCGGGAATGACACCCAGTTTTATTATGTCCTCTTTGAACACTGTTTGTCAATGTGTCACATTATTTACTGTTATAAATCTAAAACGGAACTTAATCGCGTACATACATTACATACCTCGACGTTTTGCTCGTGTTGAAACGGTCGTGATCACGAGCAGACTTAAAGAATTGTTTTTATGAATCAGCGTTATGTAAAGGACTGTTTGTGCTCTTTTTAAATAAATAAATATCAGACTAAAAACTACACCTCACCTCCTGAAGAAGGAAACAATCAACTTCTTTTCACTGACTCAAGTCGCATATAGGAATAAATCCATTCGTTTTCTCCAACGTTACTTCCACACAGAGCTAAGATTTCAAATTAACTGGCAGGACGTAGTTTATTCGTGGCAAGAAATGGTCATACAAATTGGACGAGCACCGGCGCAGTCTATTGAAACCTGTGTTTATTGTGTCGAAATAACATACACAATAGAGGTAGCCCGTACAATATACCGCATGGTAATGGCGTAATTGGCACGAAAGGCTATAACCGACTTTAATAAGTGAATACATCATATGTTCTAATGAGCTTACATTTGTCGATGATCTGAAAACGTGAGACAGTACACTGAATAATTCGTTTTATTTTAATCAAGTGGAGAAGGCAAACGAGAACACTGCTCACCTGATGGTAAGTGGTAGAACTTGTAACCATTACACTTTTATGATCTCGAGTCTGCAATCCTAAGACTATCCTATCCTAGGGCTAAGATAGACTGCCTCTATGCTAATCATTTCAACGGGTGTCTTCTCCTCACACCGGAACACAAAAATCAACGTATGTTAAATGGTACGACTACTAAGACTCGAACAAACGATTCTTTTGATTTTTAGATAACGATAAAACTAGCATGATTGATATCAGGACACCAGATTTTTACTGGTTATGGTGACAAAAATACATAGACTGTTAAACTCAGCTAACCCTTTTTATCGCTTGACGTGTGCGGGTAAAGATAGAATTTTACTTATCCTTCTGTAAATCATAACTGCGTCCTTCACTATCACCGATATTTTCCGAATTTGTAAAGGTTCAATAAGGGTAAAAATAACACCGACTTAACATCGACGATATTAAACTCCGGCGGGGTTGCCAGGAAAGCCATATCATTGACATAGAAATGGAAAGAGTGTTACCATTATTATCTTTAGACGGTATTGGTCATAAAATGCGCAACTTTTATATCCAAAGAAATCAGATAATCAAATTTTCTATTATTTTTAAGTGTAAGGTAAGCTTCACTGTTACTATATGTAGATCGTTTCTGACAGTGTCAAAGTCAAAAACATGTTTATTTATAAAATCTCATTTCACTGGCGATTTAATATTCCAAACTTTATTCTACGGCCCTAGACGAGATGCCTTCAACGTTCGTTATCGCTATCCAAAATGTAGAATTGACGTAAGCTGTCAGACGGTCGCGTCGAGCGCCTACGTCAATTCCAAACATTTTGTCAGTTTTCGTAAATCGTTTAGCGTAAAGCAACTTAGGCTGACATTAGAATCTAAAACCAATGCACACGCATGAAAAGTAATCATATTTCTAGGTATAACGGAAAAATACCGGACTGAACTTTCAGTTGATTTGGCACAATAATATGAATGTGATTCTGGTTAGGTCATTAGCCTCGCGAGCAGTAGGTAATACGTCCGCGTGTTAAAACATTTCACATTTCCCTCGCGGCGCATTTAATTTCGAGGAGACGAATGCGCGGTGGGTCTGACTGGCTGGCAATTATTTTTACAAACAATTTATTCCTTTGTGGGGATTTTTCGGCTTTTGCTGTACGAATACCTTCAAAGCCCATGATCGTTTTTTAGGGTTCCGAATTCAAACTAGGAACTTTTATAGTTTCGCGATGTCCATCTGTTCATCTGTCCCTCTCTTTGCTGTCTAACTCAGAGAGTCTTGGTGCCACAAAGCTGTAATTTCGCTGTTTATTTTTCTGGTGTCAGTACAAGTAAAGCAAACGTAAGTTTTTTTTACATTATGACCGAGGAATCATTAATTAATAATCATTATGAACATGTTCTGATATTTATTCATGTTGTGGGAACAGTTTAGGAATATTGAACTCAAAAAGTGTAATTTTCGCTAGAGATAGATAGGTACAAGTAATAAAAATATGATGATCTAAATATCTGAAATGAAAGTACATTATAATGAACTTAAGGAAAACTACTCGTATCACGACTAAGCAAGTTGATTGGTTCTTGAGAAATAGGCGGCTAGAGTCTTTATACTTGTTAAATCACAGCAAAATTTTTAACTAAATAGAATTTTCGTAGTTACATATTGTTTTATTGAGATCGTTTTTCGTGTTAGTAGTAACGGCTTCGGAAGGGAACCTTACACTGAGCTCGACATGCTCTTACCTGATTTTTTTATATGTATTTCGACGCACCGTCAAGGGCTAATAAAAGGATTCGATTCTAATGGAGGCAGTTCCACATCAGCAGGTGGAAACACGCCCAACTCCGTCCGCCTTAGTACTGTTCTCATTCTTCATGGGGTGGTGCGAGGAATAAAATTTCCAGATAAATCTTCCGCCTGAACTTTGACAAATATAAGGGGATTTTTCTAGTAGCGTAGTCAGAAGGCAAACTTTTATTGAGATGGAATTCCTTTTCCGATATTGGCTGGTGACGTATTCGATCAGTTGTTGGCTTCTCTGGGATGCTGAGATTCAAAACTATTGGTGAAAGTGATTAAATTGAAAAAAGGGGTAAAGGTAGAGAATTTCTTATACAGCTTTAGCTCATTCTTGTGATATTGAACGTAGGTGATGTCGGTCAAGTTTACCCCACTAGTACAAGGAAAGCAGATAATAATATGCTTACTCATATCTCCGCCAAGTACTTTTTTAATTTTTAACTTGAAAATTAATACTTAAAACATTGATAGCCTTGTTGAGTGCGTCATTAAAATCATAATCGATTATATATATGGAAATACGTTAAATTGTGTTACATGAGTGAGACAATCGAACCGGTGGTGACATGCATTTAAGTCCAATATGAACGGTCAAGAGCATTAATTTGAGACCCATGAAGAAAAATAAGCTCGAAGTCGTCAATGTCATTAGAGTTGTCAAGTCATTTGTAACTTTTAGGAATCGCAACCTTATTGTTGTAGAATGTCAAATTGACTTTGAACCTAAGGTAGGTACCAAATTTAATCTCGTGACAGTATTAACATCGGAACAAGAAACACGTCCTTTACGACACACTAGTCACCCGCCCTCGCTTGCGGTAAGTTTTTTAACACACTTACACAAAAATAAAAATAAATAAACCAGAATTTATTATACATAAAAACTCGAACATAAAAATCCGTTTAGTAGTTTTTGAGAATATTGCAAACATACAGACATACAGATGCGGCTGGGGACTCTGTTTTATAACATGTAGTGATTAATAGAGCTCTTAAATGTCACAATGAGCTCACTGTTGTTTGAAAGTTGCTCGCCTTTGGCTCAGGTCTCCAACTTGATAAAAGAGTAGGTTTCCTTTAATGTCACTCCAACGTTATTGTCACGTCTTTCTGTTCCTCTTAAAATACCTACATTAAAATGACTATGTTAATGCTTACTTGGAGTGTGATTCTCTCATAAACACGGTCGGATGAACGAACGAGTGTCGCTGCGGCGAGTTTAAGGAGTCCCGTCAGAGCGAACAAAACAAATTTTAGCGCACATTTTCAATTAGGCAGCCTTGTACGTTCGATCTCATCGACAGAAGCCATGCTGCCAAATTGAAAATGCACGCGCTCAAAAGTGTTTTGTTAGCTCTGACGGGACTCCTTAAACTCGCCGCAGCGACATTCACTCGTTCGTTCGTCGGACCGCGTTTTGACCGAGAGAATCACACCTTGTTCGTCTACATAAAGTCAAGACCTTAATCCAAAAAAAACTTTCATCAATATTTATTTTTACTCACAACAGACTTCTTAAGATCAGGCGGAACATACGCAGCAACTGTCGTATTTGGGAGTATCTCAATTTAATGATCTTCCGAAGTTGGGCAGTATATAAAGTCCCGTCGCACCCCGTTAGCCCACTAGCCCTAAGATCTTGATAACGGAACTAACTCCAATAAATCCTCCTTTATACTCGCACGTTCCGCGCCGGCAGTTTTTGTCGAACATTCCACTTAGCTGTGATAGCCACGCGAAAAACACTAAGCGACTTACCTAAGGCTGGCTACTTACTTGTTTTTAACCGATTCGTCAGGACTAAATCGAGAGTTTAATGAGCTGGATTGATTAAAAAAAGTTTTGTTGAAGTCGCAATGTTGATGGGTAAAATGTAGACTAAGTATCATTGTGCATAAAGGATTAAATTTTAAAAAGTTGACTTGCTTGGCCTTACACGCATCTGATATTTTATCGTATCCTTTTAAAGCAAAACAATTGCTTATTGTATTTAACTTTTTGAAGGGCCAGGGGCTAGGTAAGTGGCATAATGCTTACGTAAACGAATTTCGGAAACTGTTCGACTCGATTAATCGTTATCACATTTTGTCAGTTTCCAACATTATTATGGTTATCATATCATATTATTTTGAATAAAATATATATATATTTTTTAAAAAAAAACAACACTACATTAAACACGATTGGAAACCATTTATCAGGGACAAAGAAGACAATGGGGCTGTGATAACTTGTCAACGAGGTCGCCTTTTTACGGACCTTGTACCTATATAGTTATTTTATTGCATTAAAGCGTGTAGATTGATGGTCGACTCCGATGTGCGAATCTAACAATGTTACCGTCTATGTATAAGTGGTTAATTAGTTTCGAGGTCGAAGCCTTTATACATTCTGGTTTCCTATTAATTTGCGTTCTAATGAAAAGTGGATTAGAAACTAATTTAATCCCTTGAACTAATTAGTGCTCCTATATTTCGACGATAATCATTTCGGTTGGCTGGGCTGCAATTTACGAATTAGGCTTTCTATATCAAGTTAATCGGAATCGAAATATGTAGGCTGTTGAAATTATTAATTAATTATTTTACATTATTACATTTATAATTTTAATAGAGGCCGCGTCTTCCCCTATTTATTTCCGTAGGGGGACGATTTTTGAAAAACCTTTCATTAGTCACCCCTTAGGTAAATCCAGGAATATTCTCTCGAAATTTACAGTCATTCTAAAAGTTCAGGGGGGTTTTTATGACATAGCTATGCAGTTCTGTTTACGCTGAGAGAAAAGGACAGAGCTATACAACTGCTATAGCTCTGTCCTTTGCGCTCGCCGTAAAATGAATTGCATAGCACGTCATAATAACCCCCCAGGTGTTTAGGTATAATGTGCATTGTCTGTGAGTCTGTCAGTCACTGAAGTGTTTTAGATGTATATAGATGTATATAGTATATAGTAGGTACCTAGTTAAGAAAAACGTGTCATTTAATATAAAACCTTTGATTAAACGTAATTTATATCCGTAAAAAATACTATACACTAAGGACATCTGTTATTGAATGGACTTTATTATCATACTTTTATTGAAAGAAAAGAAAACAATAATACTTTTATTAACACACAAATTATTTGCGCTTACTGGCGATCAAACCTGAGTACCGCAAGTCTTGCTGGCAGGGCCACTACCAACTAGACAAACCGCATTGTCTATTGTAAAAATGTATCACCAATTTAGTGATGTTTGACAGCCCTGTACACGTGGGTATTGTCCCGGGTGCGAGATCGGAGCGTGCGGTTTGCATCCGGGCGCGCACAATACCCGATTAGAATCGCGATGCGATCTGTGCAACACACATCCTGGCTGCTATGATCGCCTGGTAACTGGCGAATCTATTAGTGAAAAAAAATGCGCGTTGTACCGGAAAAAAAAACACAACGTAGTTCTAGTAACATGAATTGTTTCCATGTTTTCTTTTCATCATCCTTCCTAGCGTTTTTCATTTGTGGTAAGTAACAATTAAAATTAAATCAAAGACAATCCACACGTCAATCTGCCAGCTGTTAAGAAAATCCTTTTGGCTGTATAGGTTACATCTAATGCAGGGGGTCACTTTTCTCTGCAGCTAACTGTTCTATAATGAATAAACTATTAGAATATGAACTCTAACTATGAGTTTTGGGAAATATTATCTTGATTCTTAATATGTTAAGATGTACCATTTCCGGTAAGATAGACAAGACAAAAACAAATTTTGTTATTCTATGTCACAGTATAGTTCTAGAGTCGGTATCTTATTCCCAGTAGTTTCTTAAACGTAAGAGTAGGCTCTTCTCGTCCTTTACTGTAAATAGCAGTCACCGAGCATACAAAATTCGCACAATAACCTGCCAGTGTTTATTCTTGCTTTACGTGTACAATAGATTGTCGTCACACGCGTTATTTGAATACATTTAAACGATGATAATGCATCGATAATACCGAGCTACGAGTAATCCGATCTTATATTCAAATTCGTATAACGTAATCACTGTATTATCAGGTTTCAGTACACATGCAGGTGCTGTTGACGTGGTATTAAATACGTATCCGAACTTAATGATTAATACAAATCGTATATGCCCTGTAGATGTACCCTGTGCAATGTGGTACAGATTATGTTATTGAAATCTTAAGAGTTTTCTGAAAAATCTAAATCTAATAACAAAGTTATTTTAAAATTTCGCTATGCAATTTATTATTGTTTTATTGTTAACAACATTTTCCTTGTTTATTTACCTCATTCTATAGCCAGTTAATTATGGGAGTTAGGGAAGGGAACAATATTATGTACGATAGACGTTGTACAGTCGACGCCATAAATATGTTTACACTTTAGTACCTCGTCACTTTACCCGCTATGACAATTTCAAATGGCAGTTTAAACATGACGCTAAATAGACAAGTAGGAAGTAGGAAGTAAGTACATAATTTTTTTGGTTCCATATTCAAAGAGAAATACGGAGTCCAAATGCTGACAATGCTGACCGTCGGTCCAACCTTAAATAACGTTAAGCCAAAACTTGATATTGTTGGTAGCATTCTAGTAGTAGATAATAAAGTTTGTTTGACACATACATACATACATAAACTCACGCCTTTGTTCCCAGAGTGGGGTAGGCAGAGCTACAGAATTACGAACAACTCTAAAAACTTGTTAATAATTCTGTAACCACATTTTGCACTTTTAGGCTAAGATGTTTACCAGTGTATTAGTGACAGGTTGCAATTTGTTTGAATAAGTCAATATTAATTTTTTTATCTTTTTTTACAGGTAATTCAGCACCCATTGGAAAGTAGAACGGCTAAGTATGACTATAGGCAATAAATAAAACGAAATGTATATTCTGGTTCTTAGAATCCATACCTACGAATACTTCATAGAATTTAATGGATGTTCCACTCGAGTACTATTGAGAACTGCTACGGAATTTCCATTTCGAGATGCATTTCTAAGTATAGATTCTTGAATCGAGCACTTGGGACTCCCGACGTGATGAGCTATGGTGTGTATATTCTATTCTATTTAGAAATTGTAAGTTAGTGGGAAAGTATGAATATGTGTGTTGTTGTATGTTTTTGTACGTAGAGGAAGCGAAAATTGTGTGTTTAGATCGGTGCACCTGGCGTTCCATAATCTCTGCCTACCCTATTGGGAGACAGGCGTGAAGGTATGTATGTATGTGTATGTATGGGAAAGTATGAGAGGCCTAGGCCTTATTATGTATAGTCAAAGAAATTCATTAGAGTAATAACTTTTTTTCGGGATGGAGAAGTAGTCACGGGCTACCTCCTTCTTGCCCTTCCTTGAATATCTGCAAATTAAAATGATACTCGCCCGCACACCATTAATTTGATTAAATAAACAAGTTACAAAATCGACGCACATACGCCATGAAGTAACTATAAGATTGAATATCAATAACGATTGCCATCTGGTTGAACAAGTTGTACATGACTTCACACACTTGTACACACAATGATGTGAAGCGATTGTATTGGGAACACCTTAAAAATCTGAATTATTTTATTCCGAATATTCTTTGGTCTGTTTTTTTTTTTTCTGAAAGTTATGTTACCCCACTCGGGAATGAAGGCGTGAGTTTATGTATGTATGTATGTATGTATGTTATGTTAGAGCTTTTTTGGATTAAATGAAAAATTCAATTGCTATACATTGGTTAGGTTAGGTTTGATTTATAAGCTAATATGATTTGGCCGATTGCTATCTACTGTGCGATCTTTTTTTCTGCATTAAGACTTACCGGATCTAACCTTAACCTTTCAACCCACGAATTAGGGCAGTTTTACGTTTCATTTTGTTTTGATATTGACAAAAAGATCTTAGTGAACATTACAGACGGTCAATTCATATTTCCTGAACAATACATGTTTACACACATTTGGTACAAACGCCAGTGTAATAAGTAACCATTATACTGCAATTTAATACATTTTACTACACCTCTGAACTGTCGGCAAACAATTGCAGCGCGATCATATAATATTTACGTGGCATTTGGCCGTTTGTTTGATTTATCAGCGTAATGCGCAATGCCACTGACCGGCGCGGATCCAATTTACTAATTAATCACTGATAATTATGGTCCGGTGTGACCAAGCTGTGCACGCGACGCCGCGGGACAATACTATATAATTACACACAGTTGTACAGTACAATCCATCCAAATCCACATCCATATTTTCCATATTAATAATATAAACATAGCTGGGACAGGTCATCGGAATAACTGATATTGAAACAGAACAAGATTGAATACAGTCGTAATATCTAAGATTATGATTATCTGAAGCGGATAGTATCGTAATTTGACTTTTTTTTAGTTGCATAACTTTCATAATTTTGTCAAAATGGCACTCCTGAAACAGTTTTGCGATAATTGAAATTAGTAAAATTATTCACTTATGGTTATTTCATTTTTTTTAATATGGTGAAATTAGAAACAGTCAATAAGTGGATTAAGAACTAACCCGAGCTCTCTGATGAACATGTCCGTGAAATATTGTATAAACCATGTGACGCTCGTATTAAATAGTTAAAAAAATATAATATTAAAAAATGTTAATGAATATAGGCACCTTCACAAATATTATGGAGAATTTTAGGGTTACCGTAATGAATGTAATTTAAAAATATAATTAATTATAATTCGACTCTATTTTTTTTTTCTCTCTCTCGACTCTATTATTCTTGTTCTATTACCGTGTTGCGATTGTTTTGCGATGACCTGTCCGAGCTATGATTATAAATACCAAAGAAACTCTGTTTGTTTGTTTGTTATATTATAACTTTTAAAGCTTAACTGCGGAACCGATTTTAATGGAATTTGATATGATGAACGACAGGGGAAGGACGAAGGGTAATTTTTATCTTAGAAAATTAGTCAGTCAGGAATCGCAGGCAATATCTTGTATACTTACAATAAGCTTACTTGACCATAACAAACGCTGTAGATCTCTTGAACCGTAGTAGAAACTTGAATTTTTTGGCATTTGGCCGGTTTTTCTAATGTGCTGCCACTCGTGGAAATGCCAAAGGATTGTCAAGAAATTGTAACTACCTACAAGTATATCATGAGCACTATCACTAGTATACTTTACACAGATACTAGCTTCTGCCCGCGACTCCGTCCGTGGGAACTCGTTTATATCGTAGCTCCATACAAATTTTCAGCTTCTATTTGACCCCCTTAGGGGAGGAATTTCGGAAAAAATCTATCCTATGTCCTTTCCTAGGATTGAAACTATCTTTGCACCAAATTTCACCTAAATCGGTACCGCGGTTTAAGCGTGAAGAGGTAACAGACAGACAGACATACTTTCGCATTTATAATATTAGTAGGATTAGTATTGATCTTAGTGTTTTAAGGTATTGTAACTTAAGGGCAAAACGGAGTCCTATTGCTGACACTATGATGTCCGTCTGTGTACCATGTTCCGGTAGTGGGATACACAACATAATTGATCAAAATTCGGAATTTTCGTAATTCCGAATGCAATTTTTTGATAAAAGAACTTTAAACATTTTACTATCGCTTATAAATGAAACACAACAATAATGACCATTAAATTATGCATTTAATCTAAAACAGCTCCAGCGTAACATAGCTTTCAGAAAAATGAAAATTCGGACAAATGAATATTCGGAAAAAAGTTATTCGGAATTTTAAGGTGTTCCCCCCGTTAGTGTGCATAGTGATGAAGATAGATAAGATAGGAGTAATTGACTAACAGACTATGTACAGCCCAATAAACCATTATACAAACGACTCTATGAAGATTTTATGGAATTTTAACGACGACGTCGCACAAAAACCTTAGTTTAAAACCAAAAGCACACTTCAGTTTGACTGATTCATTATCATTTATAAATAAGTTACTGTTCACTTTTTTTGGACGGGGTTAATTGTTTTTATATCATTATAATCTAGTTTTTACACTTTGGTAATCACAGTACATTTCTTCATTTAACTGACAATGCATAATACTGGAAGAGATCCCATAAAGGGATAGGTTCGCCTTTGTACATGTTAATCTTAAGTTTATATACGAATTTACTTTTAATAGTTTTTTTTTATTGTGCAATAAAGAGTTTACATAAATACATACATACATAATAAAAGCTTACGACTTTTGCCAGGTTACACAAGGGATACTATTTCCTGTCTATGTTTAGTCTTACTCTTCCTTTAGCGTAAAAAAAAACGACCAAACTTGTTCATATATTGGCTCAATAACTAATCAACATACATAAAAATCGAATCCGGCCTGTTTCTTTTAATTAACGTGTACGCTTCGATATTCGATTAATATGTAAATCGGCTTCATTTTCAATCGACACCCAATCATAATAGATAACGTAATCTAATACGTTTGAAACGGCCAGTTATTCAGGGGAAACATTGGATATTATTTTTGTCTTTTGTATTCGAAAATGAAAAAAAAAACAAAATAGGGGACGATTTATAAGCTTTAGGCTTGTAATATAGTTAGTAGACGATAATAGTAGATTGTTAACCAAGGGATGAAAGTGATCAATTGCAGGCCGAGATATCTAGGCTGCACGAGCGATAGCGAGGTTCGAGGGTGCAATTGATAGTTTCACCCGAGTTAAAGACTCTACTTTCATTTCGATTATGAGGAAAGTAAAAAAAAGGTTATTTATAAAAAAAAATAGAAAAAATTATGACGTCTAATACTAGGAGTGCATACATTAAAAGTACATTGCTGTGACGTGTGGGAGACTTCCGCGCTGTGTCGGGTGCGCTCGCCCACCCGCGCCGGTGCGCCGCACTGCCTGCGATCTAACTTGCGCTACACAGCTCCTAATTATCGCTGCGCTCTAGTACTTTAGTAAAACATGCAATTACTTTTATTTTAATAAACCACCAACCCGGCTCCGTGGCTAATCAACTAAGTATTTAAAAAAAACACCCTAGAGGTGAAAACGCATTTTCCACCCGGCTATTTACCCATTCAAATTAAACTTTCCGAACAGGAGAGATGAAAACATACTTACATAAACTCTCAACAAACCTTTCCATTTGGCCTTCACGTTTAAAAGTCATTTATTTACGTTGTTTACACGTCCGTCTTTGAGTTAACGACTTATATTAGATGTACTATCAGCCCAATGGAACCCTGACCCACCATAGATCGGTGTCACAGTGACATTATAAAACCATTTGTTTGACACTTCTTATGACTTGAATCATAACGTCTCTGTGACACAGTTCTATGGTGGGTCAAGGTTCCAATGGTCTGATAGTACCTAATCTCAACTCAATCGGTCCAGTAGTGATCCTATAAGGGTTCCGTTCTGTGCTTTTTGTTGTACGGAACACAAAAAAGCCCCCCATTACGTGGTGCTAGTGTCAACACAAAAAAAACACACACCTATGTCAGGTTTATTTGTATTCTTATTTCGAAACACGCACTTGAATACAACGGGTATTCGCAGAAACTTTTCACGTGTAAATCATTGTTAACTGAATTTATAACGTGTTTATGTAAATATTATTACTAAGCAAAAGCATGTCGATCAAATTATTGAATTTAGTCGTGAATAATGCTTGACATTAAAATTAAACCTGTGTTGTGCATAAACCGGGGTTATAAAGCTCTCTGAATAATTTTGATTATTATGTTAAACCTAATTTGATATCTGTCATGAGTGGAATTGATTGTCATGGAAAGGATTTAGGATCGGGGATGACAGGTTTTTAGTGGTCACCTGGATTTGCCATTGAAATGTAATAATGTAAAGCCTACTTCTGTATAGTCAGCCTTTGACTAGTTAGAGACGAACTTTAAGAAGAAAAATGGGTTTAAACGACATTTTGCACCACCATCAAAAACCACTCTCAACTGTAAAAGTATATTGAACGAGAATCGGGCATACCGGCTTCTTAATCTGAAAAGCAGTGCATTCTTAGCACATTAGAAGTAACATTATAAGTTCGTCTTTGTATTGTTTTTTATGGTCTGTGTATTTTTTTTTATTCTTGTTCATTAAAAAGTATACACATAAATGGCTCGTGGTAGGGTCGTCGCGTCGGGTACAAATATGCTTCGAATCCTGTTATCAATGTTATCATAGATTAAAGAGTGGTTTATACTTATAGATTAGCAGCTTATCTCACCACAGGTCAAAGGTAATTACGGGAGGAAATTGTGACACCGGTACCTTCAGCCGATTCAGAAAGGATGTTTGCGTTTTTCCGGCCTTAAAGACTAATCCTTCAAAAAAGGTGAAAAATCTTTGTCCCAACAACCTTGAAAACACTACGAAAATTTAGTGACGCGATGCCAAATTGAAATGTGCATTGAATCATGAATAACATGTCGGTTCATATTGAATACGCGCCTCAGAAGCGGTTGAAAGATACCCGACAACAGAAATAAATGTAGCTCCATCCTTATTATACCGACTAGCAAAACGCTTGGTGTATTGTAAGTGTGAATGGGGGAGTGAGACCGCTGATAAATCTGACTTGCTTTGAGCAACTTCTTTTATTGGACGACATATGCGTGTCGGTACACGCGATGTTGACTGGATTGGAACAAATATATATCCCAATACTGAGGAAATACGCGCTCACTGATCCGTTCGCTTGTGAAGAATGCCTGCCGGCAATTTCACGCTAATAAACAAAAATTCTTGCCCTTAGACGAAATGTAGATATCTGAGGTATTCTTTGTCAATTAAAAAGAAACGAGCGTGACGAGCTTTATCTTTATTTACTCATCGTTATCGGTACAAATTAAAAGTCGGATTCACACGGTGCCTTTGGTTCCAGAAATTATACTCTCAACAATATTTGTACTTTCTGAACTCCTTGAATTAATTAATTAGGTGCCAAAAACAAAGTCCTCGTTAATTTTGACAAGTTAGCTTATAAAAGCGAAGCGGCGGATTAAAAGAACTGTCCCTTGTGAAATCAAGTAACTGTCTTATTCTTCTGGAACAATCTGTTCGTGCAAAAATGTCTCTGAGTTCAATTCTGACGTAAGGCGACCTATTGTTTCAGTAAAAAAGAAATGCTTAGTGGCATCATTTGTAGCACTGTATAGGTAAGGTGGGATGTTTTGGGGTTCCGTTGAATTGTGAGCTATAATGGTAGGTACTCCTGCTTTGCTGCTTACGGATTACCAAGTCAAATGTGGCTGCTTTGATCTTAGACCTAAGTCTGATTTAGTATTATTGTGAGAGATATTAAAGGTTTATTCTAACTTTCGTTGGTATAATCTTGGAACAAAGGACAATCTTTTTATGTTTACGTCCATTAACGAGACGTATTGTTCGAGTCCTGAATAAAAACGTCTACGTCGTACGACTTGATAAATCCGAAGCTCTCTCTAAAGATTTACTGCAGCAAAAATTCCTGAAACTAATCTTCGTATCTTCCGAATTCACAAACAGGTTGTTTATATACGCATTCCCTTGTATTTGTTTTATTACTTTTGAAATAACTTTGGACGTTTTAAACTTGTAGTAAATTTATGATACTGTTGACAAAAACTATAGAGGTTTTTTAAGTCAAAACTAAAGTCAATAATAATATCAATTTTTTTAAAGGTACTTAGGTAGGTTGGCCTATAGATAAATTCTACGTAAGTGAGTATCATTACTGTACTCACTAGCGAGTCGAATGCTCTGTCCCTCGCACACCTCGCAGTATTCTTGTAGAGTACGAGGAAAAGAGCATTCGACTCGATAGTGAGTACGGCAATTGTAACTCATGGTAAGGGTACACAATTTGATTATCCGCTTAGAAACTAGCCATGAGTGGAAATCGAGTCGATCCGTTCCTTCGGTTCTGTGTAAAATGCTCATATTTAGATTTAATATATTAACTACAAATTAAATTTAACGGGGCACTTTTCCAGACAACATGTCATGCAGGTCTAGTAAGACCAAACATTCGTCACCTTTTGACACGGACCTACATATATAAGTATGAGAGTGACGGATACTTTATCCGCATTTTGTCACGCGGTAAACATTCAAGTAACAATTCCGTATTTGATTTCTGTAAGTAATCTCTCTTTTAGCTGTAAAATTACAACTGGGGCAAGATTCGTTACTTCATTATGTTTTTCTTGGAAACCGAACAAAAATATGTAATAAGATTTCTTTGTGTTCAGTTACAGTTCAGTTACCTAATTAAAAGAAATAGAAATACGGAAAAGAAAATAAATGTTATTTGTGTTGCTTTTGAAAAGGTAGGATATGCAACAGTTGCACAAGGCTTATACTGGGAAAATTGGTGCCAAAGCAGTACCATCAAACTTAAGGTACCTTTGTGATCTTGCGGGATAAATATAGCACAACCAACAGTAAGTTCTGTTTCAGACATATTTATTGGACTCCCAAGACCTTTACCAGATTTCCGTGCAACCTGGTCGAGTGCCTACGTACAGTCGGCCAAAAATATGGTCTACCACCCTACGGTTGAAGTTTATTTGCACGTGATGATACAACAAGTTACGATTTTCCCTTGTAATAATATAATGACACAAGTGTCAACCTTAGCGATAATTAGACCTCACAGAAACTTCTCAAAACTTGCGGGCCTAGTATGGCTGCGTCTGTATCGCGTGTCAACTGTGGATAAAGCTTCCGTCACTTTTTGACATGGGTACTTATTTACCTGTCAGAAGCTGACGGATGCCTATCTAAAATTTATCACGCGATAAACTCAGCACATTCGCAAGCGAGGCATTCTATCTTAGTCCTCAGGGTTGGCAACGCATTTGCAGTCTTAAGATTGCATTGCATTCTTGTGAATGCGAATGTCTATGGGTCACAGTTTCCACTTACCATCAGGTGGCCTGTGTGCTCGTTTGTCTACTCTATGCCATAAAAAAAAAAACAGCCACATTAGGCCCCCTGGTAGACCACTTTCTTGGCCGACCGTACAACTACTGCCTGTAGCAATGTTATCATAAATCACTTAAGCCTACACAACTCACATAATATTATTATGTCATAAAAGTATTTTTTCCGGGTAAACGCCAAATAGGAACCGGTATACCAAAACTGTTTCCAGAAGTTATTGTGATTTACATATCCGAGTATATTTCCGTTACGCTAAAACATTTCGGGTTGAGTTATCGTGGTCCAATCACGTTGTCTACCTCGTGCAAATCCTCTAAGAATTCTCCTGAAGTATACAGGGTGGAAAGTTGAGATGGGGCATTAAGGGCAGCTACCAGAACCCTTGCTGCTATGCGTAAATGATCTTAGGAGACCTCACCCAACTTTTTGAGTGATGACAATCGACATTCACAGATTTTTGATAAAAGGTACAGTCAGCGAGAAAATCGTCAGAAATGAGTAATTTTTTTTGTGCCAATCGATCCCATTTCTCATAAGGATTAAAACATTATTTGAGACGAACTGAGGTTAGAGTACTAGAACACTCACAAAGCAAAGAAAACGTTTTCCATACATTTAGTAGGGTGATAACTGAGAACACTTACTACTTTCTGACGATTTTCTGGCTGACTGTACCTTTTACCAAAAATCTGAATTTCGATTGTCATCACTCAAAAAGTTGGGTGAGGTCTCCTAAGATCATTTTGCCTGGCAGCAAGGGTTCTGGTAGCTGCCCTTAATGCCCCATCTCAACTATCCACCCTGTATATCGGAGACCAGCGGGATATCTTACGACTAGTTTTTATTTGTGGGTCCACGAGGTCATGGTCACGATTCATTGTGCAACCCTTTATTTCAAAAACAAATGCATACAAAACGTTTCTAAAGCATGTTCAACAAAGGAGTTTGGACTATTTTTTGAGTAATCTGAAGGTTGAATCTTCAACACTAATACAGAAGACGACATCTTTGGGCTAAGGTGATTTTTGGTCACTAGAAACTTATTTAATAAATGGTTATGGTGATGCCCAATCACGTTAAAAGGATCATGGGCACTTTTGTATGGAAATTGGGTGTGGCATCAACAGAATTGAATCCTTTACATTTAGAATGTAATTAGTTAAAACATCATTTCTTACTATAGCCGCAAATACCTAGCTTACCGGAGAATAAAAATATGGGCACTTGAAAACAAGATAATAATATAGTCCATATAAACTTTAGCTAAATAAATAATAAAGTAAAGAATTTTCTTAGATTCAGAGAGTTTTTAAGATACATTACACAACAATTGACCTCCGTGTAACTCTTTTCCGTTAAGTTCTTAGGTTATGTTGATGATATAGTGTTATAATAATCAAATACCCTAAACCCAGTTCTATAATTATTCGTCACAATACTATATTTTCCAATGTCACTATGGACTATATCATCAACATAATCTTGTTTTCAAGTGCCCATATTTTTGTTCTCCGGTGAGCTAGGTATTTGCGGCCATATTAAGAAATTTTGATGACATAGGTTTAAATTCTGTTGGTGCCACACCCAATTTGCCCATGATCCTTTCTATCCGAACAAATATTTAACTTTGACATACTGCACCCAGTTCTAGATTAACTCATAAAATATGGAATATCGATGAGCAGATTCTACGCGACGCGACGCACGCCTCGATCTCTAAGTGCAACTTGGTCAAGTGTGCAGTAATGACCGAGTTAATACATAGGTACAGTCAAGGACTTTAATTGTTAAGCCACTATGGAACCCTGTCATAATGACAGCGTCAAACCATATGAAAGAAATTACGCTAAAATTAATGATCAACGTTATGCGACAGGGTTCCATTGTGGCTTAACAATTAAAGTCCTTGACTGTACTTTAAGTGTATCCGAGCGGAAGAATGCCGTAAAACGTTTCGTTTGTCTGACCGGCGTGATTCATCGGTTGGTGCGTCATCATCTTTTTGTTCCAAATCGCAAAGGATACCTCGACCGACGCAGCAGGTTTATAGAATGTGAACTACATCGTGTGAATAAGTCTTTGGAGATAACGCTGTTGTTTGTTAGGATATTTTGTTGGATTTATATAATCCTATTTATAAACAAAAATCAATCACAATAATACAATCAAATCAAATTATGCATTGAAAGGTATAAACAAAATATATTTGTGCAAAATGTGGTTACAGAATTATTAACAAGTTTTTAGAGTTGTTAGTAGTTCTGTGGCTCTGCCTCTGCTCTGGGAATAAAGGCGTGAGATTATATATTATGTACTTATATACTAGCGACCCGCCCTCGCTTCGCTTCCGTTTATAAATATGAGTAGGTATGATATGTAAATTCCTTCCTCGATAAATGGGCTATCTAACACTGAAATAATTTCTCAAATCGGACCAGTAGTTCCTGAGATTAACGCGTTCAGGCAAACAAACAAACAAAAATACTCTTCAGCTTTATAATATTAGTATGGATATATTATGTATATAAACACTACGTTAAGTTATTTTTGCTGTGGAAATACTTGGGCTACCCTTTTTAAAACTAGAACGGACGTGTACTTGCTTCTCAAGCGTTTAACAAAAGATAAATCAATATAATTATGTAATCTGCAGTAAATCTTCTATTCCACGACCCTAGTCTTCCAATATATTTGATACTACATCTCTTGCTTAATAGAAACCGCATATAGCTATTTACCCAACTTAGATTCTTAGTGATGTGGGCTTTTATTTGATATTTAGTGACTTAAGTAATGAGTCATATTAAAATTAAACTACGCGGTGATTTTATTTACGAGTGGGCACTCGTATGTGATATCATCAGATTTTTTTTCACCGGTGACATTAAAAACAAGATCTTGCAGAAAGCTGTTAATGCACCCATTTTGGTTAGCTGACATTCAAAGTCGACCCCAAGATATACTAAAAAAAAAACGACGTGAAACCTCTAGGTACATTTTAATATAATTCCGCAAACTCGGCTTTTCAAGCTATAAAATTATATGCCGCATAAGCAGTTCCGACGGCAAAAGCTTAGCGGGACTAAAAAACCTTATTTTTCGCGTGTCCATATCTAACGGGTGTCCCATTAATTTATGTCCCGATTACGTGGGCCGGTACGGTTGGTCGCGCGCTGTACCGTTTAATATCTTTACATTGGCATATTGAGCGGGAATTTATTTCAGTCTTTTTGTGATTAATTCGCTTACCCTTATCAAAGAGCCGGGGCGTGATGAGCATTATAATATCGAGATTTTGAAGCAATCTGTTTATGAACATTTAATCGTTTGCCTATTGGGCAATCAACTGAAGCTGATAGAAGAGTTCTAAAATATTCATGACTACGAGCAGTTTCTATAATAAAAGCTAGCTTCTTGAATATTCTTTGATTTTAGTCTGGTGTGATTTATTGTAAACTTTTTAGGGTTCCGTAGTCAAACTACCCTTATAGTTTTGCCGTATCTGTCCGTCCGTCCGTCTGTCCGCAGCTTAGCTCAGAGACTCTTAGTTCTAGAAAGCTGTTACGTAGCATAAATATACATATTAGTCACGCCGACAAAGTGGTAAAATGAGGTATTGAATATTTTTTTAGGGCGCCTCCCCTACGCGCAACGTGGTGATATTTTATTTTTTCTCGTCTACCCCATAGTGTGGAGTGTCGTTAGATAGGTCTTTTAAAAATAATACGGGTTTGTAAAAACAAGTAGGCTTGATTAAATAGTTCCTGAGATACAGGTGACTTAAATGTTTACCTATACCTACTAAAATCATCTAAAACTAAGGCCGCATTTCATCAACTTGGAATGAGACTTACTCCGAGATTAGTCTATACAAATTGGGCGTTTAATCTAGGTATAAAACCTTATTCCAGTTTGGTCGAATGCATACGAGTACTTAGACTGTTTGTGTAAGTAACGGCTTCGGAATTCTACACTGGGCAATAGACATGCTCTACCCTGGTTTTTCTTATTAATTTTAATAGGATTGTTTACAATATATATAATACACATCTGTAGGTACTTAGAATGACACAGTAAACTCAGCAGTCTACCTTCAATATAATAATAACCGTATAAAGCACATTTTTTTTTTTATTGCGGAAAGCTTTTCCCACTAAACGAAGTAAGTGCGTATTAAAAGAAGGAAGTTAATAGTTCGACCTTCCCATGTTCTTGGCAAACATGACCAGACCAAGTTTATCAAAGGGTAATAAATAAATCGCCTGTCCTTGGCGGCCCCTTTGACCCGATTCCACGCGCTGATCAAAAAACACTCGTAACTTAAATCTATAAACAAGGTTAAAAGCCCAGTTCCATCGGTTGATAGTTCGCATACTTGTAGATACATTGACGAATTGTTTTAACATTACTGTGCTGAAAGTTATTGCAGCGACGCAATGTAGGTACAACTACAAGCATGCAGTTTGACCAATGACACTGACTTTTAAAATATACTTTATTAGATTTGTTCTCCCTTTAAAATCCGTTTAACAAATGCAGTTGCTTAATTTATGGGTTTCTAATGTTGCCAGGGGATTTCCTTTTCGATCTCTGCATATTAATATATTTTTACCTAATGACACAACTTTAAAAATAAAACCCATACCTACTTATAATGCTCTTATGTTATCAAAAACAAGCAAACAAACGTAAAGAGGTTGGTTTTGTTTCTCTCAAATAAACATTAGTAATAGTCACATGCTAATTGGTTGTTAATAACGACATCAAAGTGTAATATTTTAAGTCATTAAATACAAAGAGATACTTATAATACAATTAATGCAACATATTATATTGCTTCATCCAGCAGTGGATGTCTTTCGGCTGAAATGATAATGAGGATTAACTTGCTTTGATATTAGTGTTCAAGGTAAAAGGGGTAACTTTGATTTAAATGTTAACCCCCTTACTAATACTACGTTGAGTAACGGTGGCATAGCTATACAATGTTTTGTCCTTGGGGGTTATTATGACATAACTATGCAGTTCATTTTACGGTGAGTGTAAGGGACAGAGCTATGGCAATTATATAGCTCTGTCCTTTTCTCTCAGCGTAAACAGAATTGAATAACTATGTCATAATAACCCACCTTATCTGTCATTGCGACATTTGAATTTGACATTCTATAGCTATACTACCGTTACTCAAAGTTTATTGTACAGGGTGTTTGGCAGTCGGGTGTAGGGGTTTTAAGGGATGATAGTAAGGGTCATTCTGAACATTTTTGACCACATTTACTATTAAGCTAAGTTTCACGGTTTCCGAGATATTGATCATTTTAATAGGACTTTTTGTCATTTTTCCTTATGTCCGTGATACGAAAAACCCCTTAATTCAAAAATTAATTTAAAAAAAAAACAGTGTTTTCTTGCATGACTTGAATCACTATGAAATAAGGAAGTTTTAAAGCTACATGCCATTTTTTTTTCCTTACAACTTTTTGAGTAACCTCACAAAATTGGTTTTTCCATACTTGGTGAAAAACAAACGCACCCCGCTGTTAGTACGGAGAAAGTAACTCATGCGTGTTTACTCAAAAAGTTGTAAAGAAAAAAAAATGGCATGTTGCTTTAAAACTTCCTTATTTAAAAAAAAAAAAAAAGATAAAAGATATTTATTCAGTAAGTAGGCCGCACGGGCACTTTTACACGTCAAGAATCTACCAGCGCTTCCCAAGAGGAGACACTGCTGAGAAGAAACGCCGCAAGAAACTCAGCAGTCAGTCATTTTTTAAACATATTACAATGGTACTACTTAATCTAGCATTATATAAAGCAATAAATATTAAATTCAATATAATATTAAATAACATGCGTAGATCAGCAGGAAAACATGCCAAAAATGTTATGTGAGAGATAAAGGAAGAAATAGGAGAAAAAAAAAAACTCATTTACATTTGTTTATAACTTATAACACGGTGCAAGATGACCACATAAAAGTTTCGATACGGTTTCCTACATCAATGGTGTCCCCTAGACAAGATAAAGCTTTTGCAATTGATCAAATTATTATTGACTATGTTTCGGGTTTAGACCATGCATTTTTGTCTGTTAGATAGTCCTCGACCCTATAATACGCTTTTGACATTAACGATTTTTTCAAGTAATTTTTAAGTGCTGGAAATGGTAACTTTAAAACTACGTCAGGTAATTTATTATAGAAATGAATGCATTGACCAACAAATGATTTATGTACTTTACGGACGCGAAATTTTCGAATAGCGATTTTATTTTTATTTCTAGTATTTAAATTATGTATATCAGAATTCTTGGTGAAAGAATCTAAATTCTTAATAACATAAATAATATTTTCATAAATAAATTGAGACGCTACAGTTAAGATATTAATTTCTTTAAAAAGTTCTCTTAAGGAGTCACGGGAATTTAAGTTGTAAATAGAGCGAATGGCCCTTTTTTGTAAAACAAATATAGTTTGTATGTCAGCAGCCTTACCCCAAACCAGAATACCGTACGACATGACACTATGGAAATAACTATAATAAACTAAGCGAGCTGTCTCAACATTGGTTAATTGTCTAATTTTCCTAACGGCGTAAGCTGCCGAGCTTAGTTTACCTGCCAGTACAGCTATATGGGGACTCCATTGCAAATTTTTATCTATTGTTATGCCTAGAAAAACTGCCTTATCTACCATTTGCAAACACTCGTCATTTAGAAAAATTCTAGAATCTACCGGTTTAACGTTAGGCAAAGAGAATCTAACACATTTAGTTTTCTTAGCATTTAGTAGCAAATTGTTGGAAGTAAACCAATTAAGTACTTTAACTAGTGTGGCGTTTATCCTACTGTAGTCTACAGTTTTTCTTTCTACCTTGAAAATTAGTGAAGTATCATCAGCAAATAACACTATATCACAATGATTCTCTACCATGGGTGGTAAGTCATTAATGTAAACCAAAAATAAGAAAGGACCTAATATAGAGCCCTGAGGCACACCTAATTTAACAGCTGCTCCAGTGGACTGTGTTTGGTTTGCAACAACCGTTTGTGTCCTATCACTAAGATACGAGGACATGAGATTTAGAGAATTATTAGACAGACCATAATGTTCTAATTTTAATATAAGAGTCGCATGATCTACGCAATCGAAAGCTTTGGAAAGGTCACAAAAAATTCCTACTGCATCACAAGATTTCTCCCAAATATTGTATATATATTTAATGAGTACAGATGCTGCATCAGTTGTGGATCGTCCTCTGGTGAAGCCGAACTGATTACTGTTAAGCAGTTTATTTCTATTGAAGTGACCTAACATATCATTTAACATTAACTTCTCAAAAACTTTACTTAAAACAGGTAGAATAGAAATGGGACGGAAATTCGTTAAATCACTCATCTCACCTGATTTAAAAAGTGGTATGACTTTACTATATTTCATAAGATTTGGAAAGACCCCCTCTGAAATGCAATTATTGTAGATTAAAGCTAAGTGAGATGCAATTATATCTATGACATGATGGATGACTTTAACTGAAGTTCCCCATAAATCTTCAGTTTTTTTTAAACTGAGCGATTTAAATACCTTAACAATAGTAACGGAATCTACATGGCTAAAATCAAAGCTTACATTACATTTAGTAACATTAGCACAAAGTGATTTTTGAGCTTCAATCGCAGATGATTGAAGACATTTCGTGGAGATTATGGTGGAGAAATAATCTTCGAACGCTAAGGCCACGTCTTTGTTTGAGGTGATTTGTTTATTACCATTGTTTAGGGCGAATTTATTATCACGAGTTTTTGATTTACCCGTTTCTCTATTTATTATCTTCCACACAGTTTTTACCTTATTGTCTGAAGCTTTGAGTTTAAGACTTAAAAAGTTAGACTTAGCAGTCAAGCAAACTTGCTTGAAGGTCTTTGAATAATTCTTAACATAAACTAAGAAGTCAGCGTTCTTGTTTTCCTCCCTCTCTCTGTAAAGTTCATAAAGCCTATTTCTACTTTTATGAATGCCTACAGTAGCCCATTCACTAAACTTTGTTTTTGACCTAGAAATAGTTTTCATCTTAAAATGATTTTTAAATTGATGAAGAATTACACCAATCAAATCTTTATAATTACTATTAGAATCATTATGCGAAAAGGATAACCCACAGAGATTACTCTGAACTTTATTTTTAAATAGTTCTAAACGATTGCATGATATGTGTCTGTATGTTATTGTCTGTGGTTCCTGATTAAAATCATTTAAAAAAGAAGCCCTTTGACCACTATGATCTGAATTAAAGCAGATATTTCCTTATCCAAACATTCACAATTACAAAAAATATTGTCTAAGCAGGTAGCACTTGAAACACCTATCCGTGTAGGTTCAAAGAACAAATTACCCAAATTAAAAGATTTAAATAAACTTAAGATCTTAATAGTATTATTTGACGTTTCTAGTAAGTTAACATTAAAGTCTCCACAGACAACAACATGCTTTTGAGTTTTACATGCTAATTTTAACACATTTTCCATAGTAGATTCAAATGTGCTGAAATCAGCTGATGGTGGTCTATAAACACAAATAAGTAGTATTTCATAGTGATTCAAGTCATGCAAGAAAACACTGTTTTTTTTTTTAAATTAATACTTGAATTAAGGGGTTTTTCGTATCACGGACATAAGGAAAAATGACAAAAAATCCTATTAAAATGATCAATATCTCGGAAACCGTGAAACTTAGCATAATAGTAAGTGTGGTCAAAAATGTTCAGAATGACCCTTACTATCATCCCTTAAAACCCCTACACCCGACTGCCAAACACCCTGTATAGTAAGGGGGTTAGAATATTTTAGGCCCAATATAATAAACGTGTACGACTAATCTGATACGTATTGTGGTTCACAAATAAAATAGATAAAGGCGTAGCTAAACCGATTTGGCCTTAGGTACACATACGTGTGTGTAAGCATGTGCGAGTAGAGGAAAACCCCCGCACTGCCGACGAATCACTTGACATTGGCGAAATCACTACGGCTATAAATAAAAAAGCAGAAGGAAAAGCAAAACGGGCGTAGCGGATAATAATATAAACTTTATACATACATACATACATACCGTCACGCCTTCATCCCAGAGTGGGGTAGGCAGAGCTACAGAATTACCAACAACTTTAACAGCCAGTTGTTAATTCTGTAACCACATTTTGCACATACAGGCTAAGATGTATATCATGTGTATATTAGTGACAGGTTGCAAGCCCATCGCCTAAAAATACTACAAGCCTTTAATCCCTTAGTCGTCTCTTACGACTTCCACAGGAAGGTATGGAGTGGTACTATTCTATTCTATTCTGCCGGCAACCACACGGCAAATATATAAACTTTATACTGTTCTACTTTTATTTTATTCTGACCAGGGGGGTTATTATGACATAGCTATGCAGTTCATTTTACAGTGAGCGTAAAGGACAGAGCTATGGCAAATACATAGCTCTGTCCTTCTCCTTCAGCGTAAAATGAATGGAACAGATAGGTCATAATAACCCCACAGCAATACAGACTGCGCCGCATCCATTAATTAAGTGGTCCACTTACCTCTTTATACAAAAGAGAGGCACGAGGACAAACATTTCAAACATACGTAAATTTATTAATTTATTTATTAATGGCTACGATTTGGCTAATCGAATGGCGTTTACTATTACGTAGTACGAAAAAAAAACTCACGTTTTTATACATTATCAATTGGTGTAGGTTTCTTCACTAGTCGATTACGATACGAAAGTCAATAATATCAATGTCAACGTCATCGTCAACTTGCCATCATATTTTAGTTTTTACTAGGACTTCTTGACAGAAGCGTGTGGAGCTAACCCCATGTGCTTCTGTTTAGTCCATTAGAGAAAATACTCTGTTACCGAACAATTTTGTCTTGGCGTGTGATATCTATAAATAACTTGACATACGCAAAATACACCTTAGAGGAGTGAAAGCCATTAATTAAAATTAGAATTTGATAAGTACTTACTAAATACAGACTAGACGGCGCTGATATCAATCTTCATTCACATTTTCTCAAAGATGATACGTTAACGTTACTTACCGTAAAACGGGGTGAGTAGGGGTGAAGGGGTGAGTAGGGACACAACCTAAAATAAGTCATAACTTGTTACAAATAAAAACAAGTATTACATGGATAGACACGTTAAGTCTATTGGAAATAATTTCAGTCTTATAATAAAATTATTAACGTATGCTTCATTTTTGGTCGTGACCTTACTCACCCCGTATTTACGGTACTCGACATAAGATGGAGTTCGTGCTCGGGGTATACATGGTAGTGAAGAATCAAACATTACGATGTATAACTTAGTATTTATCTTGTCGTCTCAATTAGCTCATTAATGATACTGAAATCGACAGAGTAAGGAAGATAAATAAGAGTTTTACCGACCAAATACGACGTTGTTTATTCACTACATCTGTACGTGGGAAGGTGGCTAACCTATTTAATGGGTTCACATTCTTGATATCGCTAATGTTATACAACAAGAGCAAATTATTTTAATGATATGCATCAATGTGATATTGATGTCTGTGGGCCGGTATTTTTATATCTTTAGCATGCTTAAGGAGAATTACTATTAATATGCTTTAGTGTTGGTCAAAGAAAATTTTTTTTAGGCAAGGTTTTGTTGCTTACTGTGCTTTTTCTGCTCAGTCATTAACTACTTTTCGAGACCAATCCAAGAATTCCAAATCCACTGCGTCTTTGTTAAGTACAGCAAAGATTCTATTGCCACTTTTCAACTCATCATCAGGGGGGTTATTATGACATGCCTATGCATTTCATTTTACGGTGAGCGTAAAGGACGGAGCTATAGCAATTATATAACTCTGTGCTTTTCTCTCAGCGTAAAATGAATTGCAGAGATAGGTCATAATAACCCCACAGATCTGATATTAGAACCTAATATTCCAAGATTTTAACTTGACAAACAAAAATGACGTGAAGTTAAATAAAAACTTGTAAAATGAGTCATTTTCTACAAACTTATGCAAACGTACGCCATTTTATACATCAAAATGATAAGCGGATTACATGTCACAGTATTCATATAAGAAACAGCACTACACAAACTACAAACTAAAAAAAAAGCATTTTAACATATTATTTAACGTTAAACATAAGATCAATGACTTCACAAGTTCACATACACCATATCGTATCCTATCTGTTCCGAATTCGAGAGCATTGGCATAGAATCGAATATAACTAAGAGGGGTCAATTGGTTGATGTTGCATCACACTTGTTAATATGAATGCAGTCCTCTTAACGAATATAAATTATAGTGTTGATTATTTCGGGATGATTGTAACAGTTTAGTGATAGGGCATTGATTGTTTTTAATTGATTGCGTCGGAGCTATACACATAAAGAGTTCTGTTGATTCATGCACCATGAATATGTATCCAACTGTGTATTAGTATGTGTACTGTGTGTGGCCTCCCAACACAGACTTTTTAAGTCTAAAGGGAGGCCTCAGCAACTGTCATTTTATAAACTGGCTAAGTGATAATAAAGAATGTTTGTTTTTTTTGTTTTTTTTTATTTTGATGTATGTTTAACCTACTCGTGAACCTTGAAAATAGAGACATATAACAGTGCGGCCACCATCTAGGCATCTGTGTAAAAAGACATACCTACGAGACGAATTGAGGTAACTCTTATATTATTATTTTTGAAGTTGTTTAAAAATGTCAAGTCAACATTTAATATTTGTTCCACAAAATAATACTTTTAGTATACAAAAGGTGAACTTGTTGTTTATATGTTGTTGTAATGTTGAACCGTATTGCTGATATTTTCATTAATGTATCTGCAGCAGAAATCCTATTTCCAGCGCAAAATAGCTCGGAATCGTTACCTTTTTAAAAAAGTGGTGTAAGGGGCCCACAAATTTGAGTACAAAAGGTGAATTTAATGGTATGGTATGGGTGTTAATGGTATTTATTCTTTACCAGTTGCCCTTGGGGCAAATCAGAAAATACCTCTAGATGTAACCAACATTAATACAACGCTACAGAAATATTTCAAGCTACTCGTAGAGAAACTGTTGTACAAACGTAAGAAATTACTTTAACCGTTATCGAAACCGCTAAAAACGATATTCAAATGAACCGAGCTACCTCACTCGAACAATACCTTAATTGCTTCTGCCTTTATGATTTAATTTGACGTTTAAAAAATAATCGAATGATTATGCTTAATGATACAAGTATAATGATGGCTACTATTTTAAGCTGCCATCATAATATTAAACATTTTTAGGGTTCCGTGCCTAAAGGGAACCCAACAGGACCCTATTTATATGCTCACGCTGTCCGTCCGTCAATCAGTCCGTCCTTCCGTCTTAACTTTAAAGAGCTGAATCTTTTGGAACGTAATAGTGGATTTTTTTCAGGATTATATTGTGTTTTTGTGGGTTGTGCACTAAAGGTATTTTTTTACGTATTTTTGTTTTTGTTCTATCATAAAAAAGGTAAAACATACGTATAGCGTCTTTGGTATGATCAAAGTTCATACACTGAAGAAATACTAAAAGATTGTCAAGCTTGAGTTGGACTCGCGAATTCAAATTGTTATAATACCTACTGTGTGGCGGTACGGAACCATCGGTGCGCGAATCCAACTCTTACTTGACACGTGTTTTATTATCTATCGTGTGACAAAGGCTGTAGAATAATGTTTCGGATTGTAGAATAAGATCTCGTGCGAGGATGACTTCCGCCAAGAGCAGTATCCGCGCTATGGTGTTTTTGTAAGGGGCTAAGACAGCCAGTGAAATGACAAGCGACAAAATAGATGCCTCCATCTCAGTTCTCAAGCTTGGCAACGCAAGATCTTGAGATTGTGAATGTTCTTACCTACCACCTGTGGCCTGTTTTATAAAGTTACAATTTACAGGTTACGTTTCCATTTGACACAACCTTGACCAATGACGACTAGCCATTTGAGCAGAGTGTTGCCAGTTTAGAACTGTAAAATTGTTACTTGTAGCTTTATTATAAAGCGTGCTGTGTGCTCGTTTGCCTTCTCCATACCATAGAGAAGGTAAATATCAGGTTCTATTCTCGAGTAAATGCAGTTCAACTTAATCTCTAATCTTAGTTATATGACCTGGTCTCAGTTTATTAACGATACCTAGAATAGGTAGGTAATAGGAATAGGAAGGAGTGTAAGAAAAATAAAAAATCTGATTTGTAAATTGTGCAAGTAAATACTCATATCAACATTGTAATAAAAAAGAAACTGGATTACCTAGTATTTTCCAGAACACGGATATCGTTTCAAAGAATAAGGATAATCAAGTTTTTATTTTGTTACAGGTAAACCACTTTTAAAGAGCACCAGGTGTCACTTACCTCCGTGAGCCACAAGACCACCAGAAAAAACTACTATTAATACAGCAAGTAAACATTTAACTTGAAGCGCAGGGCAAGTAAAGTACATACATACATACATAAGCTCACACCTTTTATTCCAAGAGTTGGGTAGGCAGAGCTACAGAATTACTAACAACTCTAAAATTTGTTAATGATTTTGTAACCACATTTTGCATAATTAGCCTAAGATGTTTACCAGTGTATTTATTAGTGACAGATAAGTGTCACAGTGACAGTGAAGTAAAATATACATATAATAAATAGATTAAGAACAGTAGTTGAGTAAAAGTGGTTAAGTAAAATCGAAGGCGATCCGTTGAATGTCAGTTGCACGCATCGCGTCGGTTCCGCGTGGCCTTGCAACCGGAATGTGCCGACCCACAGTACACAGGTTACTAGCAGTATGGTTTCTTAACAAAACAGCCATAGAGAAGCATTCATATGTAAACTTTTTTAACTAAGTAATCGTTGTATTTTTAAGTAACTCATCATCGTTCATCATTCTCCTGCCCTTATCCCAACTTATTAAGGTAACTAATGATAACAAATCAATTATTGCTAAGTATTAATTGTTAAGTTCTCGATATTTCGCGATCTGTTGCGATGATGCTATAGCCGCGGTAAAGACCCCAATCCCATTTTCTTTGCGTTGTCTCAATCTGGTAAAGGTTTTTGTTTTTATACCATTAACCCATCACAATTTTACTAATCTTACTTCTTAATAATATTGTAAATCCGAAATTTGGGATGTTTATTATTCAATCACGCCAGAACGGCTGGACGGATCTGGATAAAATTGGCACAGAGATACAATAAAGTCTGAAATAGTACACATGCTATTTTAATCCCGAAAAAGTTTACGGTCCTGCGGGAAGAGCGACGGAGTCGCGGGAAACACCTAGTATACTATAAATATGATACCTATACCTACTCGTAATTTGTACGGAGTACTAAGGTAGACGATGTGATATGTTATTTAGCGTCGTCAATCCTTCTTCTTTCAGTTACGTTATGCCTTAGTTTTGAAACCTTGGCAATTACGATTATTATTTTATCAGCTATTAAAAATTAAGCGAGGTGAATTATCAATTAGTAATAGCTAATATCGATTTCAAGAAAATCGCGTCTTTATTTATGAATCAATTTAGTCCCGGCTATAACAACACTGCCTTTTCTAACTGCGTTAATTCTGTGTACTTCGCTCGACCGCGCGTTATTCATCGTATTCTAAAGTATTTAGAAATTTACATTAGAAAGACTACTTTGTGTTATCTCACCTTGAAACGAATTGAACACCCAGTGGACATTTGGCTCGGTGTATTGTTACTCCTTTAGCGAATAAGTATCTGTTTTATCTACATTTCAAGTTTGAGAGCGATAATATTCGTAAATAGCGACACGCCCTCGCTTCGCTTCGATTTATGTGAGTATGATATATCGCCTATAGCCTTCCTCGATAAATGGACTATCTAACACTGAAAGAATTTTTCAAATCGCACCAGTAGTTCCTGAGATTTGCGCGTTCAAGCAAACAAACAAACCAACTCTTCAGCTTTATAATATTAGTATAGATAGTTAAAGTTGCGGGTGAAATAACCAAATATTCAGAAGTAGGGTTATATTTGACACTGGCCAAACGAAGCAAATAAAGTGCTTCAATTTGGTGACTCTTATTAACTTGCCAATATAGGCGGTAAATAAATAAATGTAGTTTTTGTCGGTCTTATTAGAAACACGAGTCGATGAAAATTCATAATTTTATTTGTACTCGTATCTTCTGTAAAATTGTAAGTAATAGTTTCCAACAAGTTATATGTTCGAAGTGCTTTAGTCGGAACACATGGCCACTTCTGCTCCCTGATGGAAGGTGCACAAGGCGGCTCAAGTGCAGCTTATGGGAGAGGCGTCGCTAAGCCCCACTGGAGGAACTTCGAGAGCACTTGCTTGTCTTTTACTCAGTAAAGTACCCACAAGTTGAGGAAAGAGCGAGATTAGCAGCCACCATCAGTTTATTGTCTCGGTTTTCTTCAATATTTTCTTGAAATATTGACGCTTGTTAATATAACATCACGTGCAATGGTTTTATTTAATTGAAGGGCGATTTCGAACATGAGATTTGCCGTTCTCGGGTATTTTTTATTTGGAATGGAAGTGAGAATTAATTATAAATTAGTTTCTGCCCGTAACTTCGTCGGTGAAGAGTTCGATTATCGTTATTCCCTCAGGAACTTTTAAATTTTTCGCTAATGGTTAATCCGCTGGTATGCACTGTTCCAAATTTCAGCCAAATCCGCCCAACCCTTGCAGCCTGAAGGAGTACCGTAAAATGGTCCTACTTTGTTACCCCATGGGTAACTATGCTCCATAGTGAGTATTTCGTTTGTTACCTTATAAGTCAAGGTTGATGACAAATTTGCTTAAAAGAATCGAATCCTGTAAATCCTGTAAATGAAAGCAATATAATGATTTACAATACAGATTGCCTAAATATAACCATGGAGCATAATTACCCAGGAGGAGCAAAGTAGGCACATTTTACGGTAACAAATTAACATACAAGCAGCGTGAAGGAGTATTAAACTAACATACAAAACTAATATACATTTATAATATTAGTAGGATTAGTATGGATGGATATTCATATAGATTACCATGAATTGAGCACGTATTGAACAATCCGTATCCGATTCAAATAAACAAGCAATAGTAAAACTGCTTCTACAATAAACACAGGTCGGTCGTTGGATAAATATTAAACCGCGTATTTACGGACAATCATGTTTATTTTATATACATATAAATACATAATACACGGTACAATGTATCAAATAACGTTGGACGTACGTAAATATTCAATAGATTTTAATATGAATACTAAATAATGTCGGTATTTACAAGCAACATATAAGTTCCCGAGGCAACGACGATATTAGAAATCTACGCGGACGAAGTCGCGGGCAGAAACTAGTATTATATATGTGAAAGTAACAATTGTCTGTTTGTTATGTTTTCATGGCTAAACCGCTTAGCTGAACATTATATCGATGTTGGTGTGGAGATAGCTTGAAACTTGAGGAAAGACAAACGGTACGTTTTACCGCGAGTAGAGATATATGACGTTTACGCGGACGGAGTTGGGGGCAACAGTTTGTTTTTTCCTTCTTTACGGTTCAACGCCTTAACCGATCAACGTGAAATTTGGCACAGGGATAGTTTATAACACAGAGATGGACAAAAATAATTTCATATCCCGATTTTTTTTACAATTCCCAAGGGAATAGCACTAAACAACTTTTACGTAGATGGAGTCAGGGGCAATAGTCAGTATTGAATATTTATGTTGATGTTTTAAAACTCAGGTGTAATTTTGCTCGTCAAAAACACGTTGGACAAATTAACATGTTTAAGCAAAATAAAACGGAACGAAATCCAGTATTTATTTTCAATGGAACTTTGTAGACCCATCACATTTTATCACCAGCGGTTATTCTGTAACAGGCAATATCAAACATGGTTTCTTCTCCATTTATTTCTAGAAATTATGTTAGTACCTGTGCTATTATGTGACTTGTGCATAATGAGAGGCCTGTAGAGTGTGAGAAATCTATATTTATCGTTGCCTTGTATCTTAATGTTTACATTAAAGTATCTGTCACCGATACTTTAATATAAACATTAAGATGCAACCACATCGATAACCAATACTTTAATGACAAGCAATACTTTAATGTTAATATTAAAATACAACCATAGATACAAGTTTCTTCATATAGGCCATTTTCTTATCGTTTCGGATGTAGATAAAGTATTCTACGGTATTACTTGTCCAAATATGCCTATTGCATGGAACACCGATCCACTTGAACCATGTGTGCTTAGCTGCAGCGCTATAGAGAAGTGCATTCTATGCGTGTTAGAGATGAATTGTCAATGACTTTTGAATCATAGTCGTCAATTAATTGTTTATTTTGTTACATTCTTTGTGTCTAATAAAATGTTTTCCAGATTAAACTATGGCATTTTAATATTACTAAAACTTGGTAGGTACTTTGTTAAAGTGCGAGTCCGTATAAAAAGACTGTAATTCCAGCCTTGACTTATTGTGATGTTTGCACGGCAGGGCTCTATTAAACTGGGTGAAACCACATTACCTTTGACATGTTATTATATTGTCAACGTTAAAATAGCTATTACTTGACAGTAGGGCGACCGAGTTACGATAACATGTCAAAAGCAATATAGTTTCATCCAGTAGACTAGAGGCCTGGAGTTTTACCAACCGGAATACGTTTTACCAAAAATTATGTGTTTGAGCAACTCTTATACTTTTTCTGTAATGGTAATAAATACTTACATAGATTTCAAATTGTTTTCGTGATTAATGAATGACAAACTAGCCTTTGCCTGCGACTTGGTCCGTGTAGCATTCTTTATTCGGTCATAAATACTATATCTATTTCTGTGCCAAATTTCATCGAAATCCGTTCAGCCTTTCTGGCGTGATTGAGTAAGAAACTCTCGCATTTATACCTATAATATTAGTCAGATTAAAGCACTAAATAAAAATATGTAAATTTGGATTAAACCAGAAATAAATCAAACTATAGGAATAATAGAGACTCTCACGAAACCCGCAGAAAATAACTTACTTATACAATTTTTGGTGAGTTGAAAGAAATAAACTTGCAGCGCATTTTCAGCGGCAAATAATAAAAAAATCTGCTGCGTCCGGAAAATGCAGCGCGGTCGTATTTTTCGGAGACTACGAGACATGTGCAAGCGTCAGTTAAACTGCATTATTATGAGAGGGTCGCGAAATTTACGAATTAAACCACGTTTGTGTTCCAAAAGCTCATAATGTTAACTTCCCGTTTTTTGTCCGTGTAACTTACTTCATCTGCGTATAACTTGTTTTACATAACTCCATAGAAACATTTTTGTATCTAAGGTTCTAATCCAGGATATGGACTGCTTCTGTGCCAAATTTTATCTTCATCTGTGTATCCGTTTATCTGTAACTATAGGTAAGAACTACAAACTATTTACAAACTTCCACGTCTCGTAACTCAAAGTATACAGAAGGGATAAGAACTAGGATACTTCGGATTTTTTGAACAGTATAACAATAGGATTGAATAAAATAATTATCTTTAATAAGGCGCTAAATTAACTATTTTTCTTTATAAAGTCATGCCTTTATTCCCAGAGTGGCGTAGGCAGAGCTACAGAATTTCCAACAACTCTCAAAACTTGTTGTTAATTCTGTAACCACATTTTGCACACTTAGGGCCTGTTGTTTGATCAGTAGATAAACTAACTATCGTTAAAAACCGTAACTAATGGTTAAATCTCAAGGAAATGTGTCAAATTTTCAATTCCTTTTTAGAAATTTAACAATTAGTTAATTTAACTACTGATCAAACAACAGGGCCTTAGGCTGAGATGTTTACCGCCTGCAAAGAAAATATAAACGGGAATGTAAACGTGAGGTTTAAAAATGAAATTTCAACTAGGGTGTAAGGAATAGCAAGGAATCGTTCCACTCACCAATCTCTGCCACTGTGCGAATAATCCAGACAAGAATATACATTACAAACTGGAAGAAAAGTAATTACCTACAAATCTTAACTCAGGGTTTCACATTATTTCTTAGGAAATCGAATCCTCGGCGTACTCACCTCTCGATAATGGAGTTGATTCGATTTCTCGAGGATTTTTCCTCTCCCGCCGATTATTTGCAGCTCGTTCATTCTATCTACAAAACAAATGAATTTGCACGCTCGATAATGTACCCGGCACAGTGCACCTAATTATCAAGAAGTATTTCGACTTCGGATCAAGTCGGTTAAAAAAACAATGGGAGTATAATAATAAATATACTATATTTGTAATTCGAATCAAATCAGCGCGAGCCCAACTCACACTTGACCATTTTTAAGTACTTGTTGATTTTTTTCTGTATATTCACTATAGTTAATCATAGCAAATTTTATGTTTTGCTGTTTTATATTCGTTGAAAAAAAAAAACGTTTCATGTATGGCTCCCATTAAATACTTCACATACTTAAAAAAAAAAAACTTTCTTTAAATGTATGAAAAATAAACCGCTAACTATTACTGTTCAAAAGATACAGGTCTTTAAACTTAGGACGGACGGACAGCGCAGGCATATCAATAGGCTCACTTCGGGTACGGAACCCTCAAAAGTACAGACCTGAAGGCCTTGTACGTATCTTTTTAATTAACCACTGCCAAAGGAACAGGGTGTTATAAGCTTAACGTGTGTAGCTGTCTGCTGTGTATCTGTGAATCTGTCGGTCTGTGGCATCGCAACTCTATAACGGATCGACCAACTTAAAAGTGTTAAAGAAAGCTAATTTAATCGGCATAGTTCTCAGTTAGGTTTAATGAAATCGGTTCGGTCGTTTAAAAGATATCAGCCCTCAAAGAAGGAGTCGTTATTATATCGGGGTATTTACCTATGTAATAGTTAGGTACTTACTTCGTATTCGTAACTCGACGTGTCGATTGCGTTCGATGTTTTTACGCGATTAAGTCTCGTTTTCGATTTATTACAGTATACACAGTGTAACTAACAAGTGTAAGTTATTTTTTATCATAAGGATGTTTTGTGCTGGGGATTTCATTATAATTCCATGCTAGATAAAATATAAAAATCATATTTCGACCTGGGTTCATATAACATTTTTTGCTTCTTACGACCTTAGGAATACGCTGTTAAAATTATTCGGTTTCCTCATGTTACACCCAGTATGTGAAAGTCGCGAAACTTTAAACCAAGCTATTTGATACAGTATTCCCAGCTTCTAAATAGCTATCGCTATCTCGCTTGCACTCGCATCTGACAGTATATTTGTCACTCGTGTGTCACAGAAAAACGAAGATTACCAATAGCTATTAAGAACATGGTGGCACTGTAAGTTGGGTGGTTTGAGTTTGTTTTTTTATCACTTAAGAATTTCGAAGTATTTCGTAGGCGATATTGTAAAGAGACGGTCTGCCTATCCAAGACAAAGCCTGTGTGCCATTAATCCTTACTAATATCATGAAAGCGAAAGTGTGTTCGTTAATTTGTCCGTCTTCACGGTTGAACGCCTCGACCGGTCGATGCGAAATATACAGGGATAACTTATAACCCGGAGATGGACTTAAGGTTGGCGCAGACATAACCGCTCGGCATTTGTCACTCGACTTTCTATTGACCAGTGTACTTGTCACTCGTGTGTCATAGAAAAACGAGATTGCCTATAGCTATTAAGATCATGGTTGCACTGTAAGTTTACTGGGTTTATTTACTTTTTTTAGCACTTTACAATTTCGAAGTATATTTTGTGGGCGATATTGAAAAAAGACGGTTTTCCTATCCAAGACAAAGCCTTACCTGTGTGGTTGCCGGGTTAGAATAGTGCCACTCCATATCTTCCCGTGGCGTGAATGTCGTAAGAGTCGGCTAAGGGAATAAAGGCTATACTATATATACTATACTATAGTACTGTTAGGCGATGGGCTTGCAACCTGTCACTAAATAATACACTGGTAAATATCTTAGCCTAAGACAAGTGTGCAAAATGTGGTTACAGAATTATCAACAAGTTTTTAGAGTTGTTGGTAATTCTGTAGCTCTGCCTACCCCACTCTGGGAATAAAGGCGTGAGTTTATGTATGTATGTATGACAAAGCCTGTGTGCCATTAATCCTTACTAATATCATGAAAGCGAAAGTATGCTCGTTAAATTGGTCCGTCTTCCCGGTTGAACGCCTCAACCGGTCGATGCGAAATATACAGGGATAACTTATAGATGGACTTATCTAAGGTTGGCACAGACATAACCGCCCGCACCGAATCGGTTGAAAGTGATACATTGAAAAGTGAGCTTTGATTTGTTAGTACGATACATTTTTTAAAGTTATTGTAAAAACAACAGCCGGGCCCGGGCCTCGCGTCATCTGAAAAATGTATCGTACTAACACAAATCAATGCTCACTTTCCAATGTCTCGCGATCAGCTTATCCGGTGCCGAGCAGTTAAGTCTGCGTCTGCTTTAGGGTTCTTTTTATCCCGAAAAATCGGACTCGAGTGAATAGTGACAATGGACGGAGTCGCAAATATTATATTATATTATCAAAATTATATATTAACAAAATATGTATATTAACGCTAACCTTTTTCATAAACGCACGATAACTTAAGTGTGCTTTAAATATGCTTTGTTCTTATCATTTATCGTGACATTTGAATTCAACAGTTAGAGACAAAGGATACTTTAACAAAAATATGGGGGTAAAACTTTAGGCAGGTAAGTAGTTGAACACCAAAACTGAAAGTATTCGGAAAGAACATTATATAATCACTTAAAAAGGTTTTATCCCGAAAATCAGATACAGATGTAAATCATAATACAGTAGAACCCGCTTAATACGATCACGTTTAATACGATTTCCCGCATAATACGCCATTTTCTGCCGGTCCCTGCAACTTAAGGCCTGTTTTCATACATTTTTTCACGGTTAATACGACTCGCGTCCCGCTTAATACGTCTTCTAAAACCATAATACCAAGGATTTTCCTGGATATTCATCCATTGACGATAATGTTGCAACGTACGAAGTGCTTTCAGTCGAAGATCTTATTGAAAGTGCAGGTTCCACCCAAAACGCAACCATAAGTGATGATGAAGACGCACACGAACAGGAGGAAACGCCTCCAATTTTGTCAAATGCTCAGGCGTTGTCAGTTGGAGCAGATTTAAGACGCTATGCATCGTCTATAGGTAATAGCGAAGAAGCGATCCATAAATTAAATTATATTGAAAATCTTGTTATGAAAAATGCATCCAAATCGTTACGTCAATCTAAAATAAATAATTACTTTAAGTAAAACAATTGTTATTAATATACACTTTTACATAAACATAATTTTTTGTATCTTCCATTTAAAATAAACAAATTACATATAAATGTGTGTACATGAAATATTACTAGTTTTATTTTCACGTTTAATACGATTTCCCGTTTAAGACACTTTTTTTGCTAGGTCCCCTCAGAATCGTCTTAAGCGGGTTCTACTGTATTACTTTTATTTTCACACTTTAAAAGTAAAATTACGCACAAAATGACATGGCTCCTAACTTTCAAATCGCGATGTTTCAAAAAGTTATTTGAAGTAATTGACATATTCTTTCTTTACAGTCTTCAACTACTCTTCAAAAGCGTTGTATCACAAAACTGAGCTGTATTGTAAACTTCCTCTATTGTGCCTTATCAGCTGGGCTGCATTAGGACGCGCTGCGACGCAATTGACCTTAATCAAGAAGCTGCTAAACAACTAATAATGCTCACTTAGAAATGCCTAGAGTTCCACACAATTAAAACGCTTTTTGAAGTTAAACCAGCAATATTTTTTAGGCAAAACCTGCTGCTTACATAACTTTATAGAAAAGCTTCGCTAAGAGCAGAGCAGAAGATAAGCAGGAGAATTTGATTAAACATACATATAAGACAAATATACAGATCGAAAGTCAGTGGACTAGTCGGAAAGGGCCGCCCTAGGCGTACTTTTTAGAGTCAAATCGGAGAAATACTGGAAAAGGGCCGAATCTTACGTACCCGAAACCGACATGCGTGCATGACTCAATGTATTATGAATGTGGAAGAAGCGAAAGAAATTTGTCAAGATCGTAGCAAGTGGAAGGAAATGGTCTCTGCCTACCCCTCTGGGAAACAGGCGTGATTTAATGTATGTATGTATGTATGTATTCATATAATACTTGTGCGTAGGGTAGAGCCGATTACGGCAGTGTACCTCTTTTTTTAATGCATTTTTTTCTCTTTCCTAAACTGTGCCCTTGATTCCCAAGAACAGATCACCCTATCTCTTATATTATCCAACTTCCCTATACATCATCCTGTGTATGATGCTACATCTTTGTGAATTTTTTTTAATATATATTCTAATTCCATTCCATCTTAAACGCAGTCACTTTATTAAGGAAAAAAAACAAAGTGATTAAGGGCGCCTGTTTCTTTTTACCATACATCATAAAAATATATCTCAATTATAACCAATCCTAGTTTCCTATGCGATGCAATGCAGAAAAAAAAACGAATATTTTTTTTTGATAGCAGCCGCATAAATCCAAGAATTAAGTACCTACCAGTTATAGTCATAAATTCAAGTTAACAATCGCTTTATTTTATGGGACATTATATATTGTGATTGGCTTTTATTGTTTTGTGGTGGCAGTTGTACTTACGGCTTACTTTGTAAAATAATGCCATTTTCAAATCTATACATATATATTTAAAACGCATAGCTTTCAGCTGTTAAATCCAGGGCAGCATATTCCTTAAGCAAGGAAAGCCTAAGAAAGGATTATTCGTAAATCAATCCCCAATGGGAAGCTATTGTATGCTTATGAAGTCGTAGGGCCGTATTAATAAACTAATCTCAACTCTAATGCTCGTCTCGAGATGCGTCAAAAATTAAAGTGTTCTATAGTTTGACGTTTACTTTGACATATCTTGTGACAGGCTCTCAGCTAAGATGCATTTATTAATACGGCTCGTAGTCCCTCTAGCTAGTGTATGACCAGTATTAAGACTGCGCCTAGCAAACGCCGAGCGTCCAGTAGCGCCCTCATTACTATTATTATGTTTTCTAATTAACTAAAGAATTTCCTTGGAATCAGACGAAATGTTTTTGTAGTGCAAGTAAATACTTAAATTGATTAGAAAACACAATAAAAGTAATTAGGGCGCCACTACTGTACATCCGGCGTAAGCTCAGCGCAATTTTAAGTATCTACAACTGAATAAATCTAAAATGAAAACTAAGTATGTTCATTTATTGTAGCTGCTGGCATCACTCTACAAATACTACAGTTCGTTGAATTAATGACGTTAGTTATGACTGTTACGTTACAAATGTTGAGGCCATTTTCATATCCGATTTGCACACTGCTGAATTGGTCGCCATTTGCAATGTTGCCGGATGATATTTCAGTGAGCTAAATTATAATTACCTGTTGAGCAGTACATGGTATGTATAATTTGTTGCAATTACGCATTAGGCTGGTAACTTTTGTTGATACACCAAATAATTTACTCAATTTGGAAATGGTTTGTGTACATAGAATATGTAACAAATGAATATGATAAACTGTTGACGTAGTAAAATTTAATCTACCTACTAGCTGTTGCCCTCGACTCCACCCGCGCAGAAAAATAATACATGCCTCATTAGAGATAATGTAGGATTGTAATGGTAAAATATTTATTAAGCTGCCATAGTTCTTAGTACCTAGTAACTAGTTCCATACTCTAGGATTACCTCGTACATGAGAGCAGATTTCCTTAACAAGATGTACAACATTCGAGCCTACGGCATTGCATAGAAGGTGTGCGCGTACCGTATGAAATAAGGTAACGGAACACCAAGCCATAAAACCACAAAACGGCCCCTTCTAATTACAGACTTGTGTCTTCAACTGTTTGTAAAGGAGTCGACAACACAATAACACTGACGGGAACTTTTACAAAGTTTCTAGTCGTTTCCGATACTTGGAGAACTAGCCTTATGCGGCTCGTGTCGTATTTATTTCTTACCGCGTTCTATTAGTCGTGTCGTCTATTATATTAACTAAGTTTGGTTTGGTAAGTATACTTACGGGACAGACGTATTAGTGACAAACAGTTGTATATGACGTCAGAAATACAGTTAGAGAATGGCACGGTTAAGTTCTTTACAAAGTGAGATAAAAGTTTAAGTGTTTGAAGATTTTGTTTTTAGAAATATGATTATTTTCAACAAACATTTAGGTAAATCAAAATCTGTATCACCAGACATGATTTCTCTATATTTCGCAGAAGTGGAAATAAAAGTATATTTTAAACTTTATCGTTTCTAAGTAAAATTAGATTTGAGCCCGATGCTTAGGTCAGAGGAATTTGCTCCGAGCCAATAACTTAATTATCTCTACCTTTAGCGGCATCGCGCTAGGCATCATTATACATAAAAAAAATGTGTTTCATTTAGCGTTTTAATGTCCACCTAGTATTTTTTTTATTTTATATGTAATGGGTGGAATGAAAAGGAAATCCCATCAGTATATGTACTTTCGAGAAATTTAAAAGTTTAGGAGTTTGATATAAAACACACGATTGATGAATTAAGGTTATTTGTCAAACAGTACTAACTTGTTTACATCTTTGGCAATTTGATTGACACCGGCTTTATTATGCTATCTCAATATGTGTTAAACACTACAGTTTTATACGGCTTGACGTTTACTTTAACGTATTTTGTGACAGGCATATTCCCAGTAAAGATGAGTTTATTAAAACCGCCCTTAGACTTCTAGCAAAATTCACAATCTGCGTTCAGTCTTACTTTGGTGCTATCTATAAGATTCCAGCGATAGTGTGTCCTTGCTGTTTATTTATTTTCTCGTATGGCGTATTTTTAGAAACATTTCAATTAAGCTTAACTAAAGAGATAACTATTGTTCCATATTCATGATCCCGAGCCACGAGACAGTGTCAGGTGTTAGGTTGTTGTTACTGTTGCCACTGGCAACACCGAATGATGACTGACAGCTGCGCGAGCGCGATGGTGGGAGCTTCCGGCCGCCATCTTACTTCTCGCTCTCTCCGGATCAAGACGCTCTCAACAATGTAAAAAGAGTAATGATTGATTGCTTGTGTAATCTTTGAAATATACTTGCTATAAAGTTCGGGTTTTATCTATTCTCTATCCTATCGCTCCGAACATTTTGGTGACCCCGACGTGATCTGATTTCTACGGATTCTAAAACCGACGCATGAAGATGGCTTCGACACACGCGGCGTGCACACATCTTATTCAATGGCGATCGCTGACCGCCGCCCTCTAAACTGACTGCACTGAGTGAACTGGATCTCCTGATGCCTGCTGAGTGGACTACATCTCCTGCTGCTTGCTGAATCGACGAGGAACCAACCTACCGAAAATGCTATGCATGGTGACGGAAAGTGTGTTGTTATATCGTCTCTCGCAGGGAAGTACGCCCATTTTTAGTATGTTCTTTTCGTGCAATAAGGTCTGGTTCATGTGTGCTTTCTTTGTGTGAACAGTGTTTATATTTGCGCACGCCGCATTGTGCTCTAAACCTGCCTAGGTTATCTTTGCATCATGGTTTGTACTAACTTAACTAACTTTCTAGGAGTCAGATTCGTTTACCTAAACTAATGCTACTCATAAACTTAAATTTACCAACCCCTCTATAGTTCGAAGTCCTAGGTTTTGATAAGCCCTAGGTTGCCTTCTCTCTTTCTAAACTTGTTACTATTGGCAACCTACATTCAACTTCGTAACTTCTTGTGGTAAATCTATATTGCCTATAACTTGAAATTTCGTGAAAAGAAATTGTCTAAAACAAAATACTACTACTCTTAACTACCTTAACTCTAAAGTAACTTGATGTTACTACTATACTAACTTAATTTGAACAATTAGGTCTTATTACGTAAAGTGAACGTAATCTATCTTACTGACTGGTCTAGGTCTCAAACTTAATTACTAAAAAATTCAACTCGTCATTTGCACCTCTTTTCTGCTGCTTTTGCACATCGCTTAGCATTTTAAACTGCACATTCCAGGTTGTGGTGACTCCTGCCTGCCTCTTGAAACCTCTACGTTGATACCTGAGCACTGCGCAGCGTGTTGCGGCTGCGCGTGACCTCGCGTAACCTTCCTTGCGCGCGAACTCCCTGACAGCTGCTGATCCAGCGCCTTTTTGTCGTAGTTCTTACGGCCTATACGGTTTGATCTCTTATTTACTTTGTTGTGCGGTCTGTTCAGTTGTGTTTAATAAATTGTTATTTGTGCTGTGAGTAAAAAAATACCTACTACTAACTATCTTAACTTAGCTGTCATCATGGCAGAATTAAAAACACTTTTGAAACAACGGAGTTCAATAAAAGCAAGAGTAACAAACTTCTTTAAGTACTTGGAGAAATTTAATGATAAAAACACTCTTACTAAACAGTTACTTTGTGAACTTGAATTGAAATTGTTGCGGTTTAAAGAATTGTTCAACCAGTTTGATGAATTAAAATCTAAAATTGAAATCTTAGCAACAGATCTTGAGGAACAGATAGAGGAACATGAAAGTATGGAAAGTAACTTTTGTCATCACATTTCTATGGCTCAAAGCTTAATTGACTCAAATACTACTGAGGTTTTACCTGAAAATGCTTCCGCTGCCTCATCGGCTAGTAGCAATAATAACTTAAACTGTAACATAAAACTGCCTACTATACAACTGCCATCCTTTGATGGAAACTACATTAAATGGATGGAGTTCAGGGACACATTTGACTCTCTTATCAATAAAAATGATAGTATTCCTGAAATAAACAAATTTCACTATCTGCGATCCTCGCTTGAGGTAGGTGCAGCAAATGTCATAAAGTCACTTGAGTTTACTGCAAATAATTACAGTTTGGCTTGGAAACTACTTTGCGAACGCTATGATAACAGTAGAATTCTGATAAATAACCACTTAAAGGCACTATTTAACTTTGACACTATTAACAAAGAATCTTTCCGGTCGTTGAGGTATATGATTGACTATTACTCAAAAAATCTGCGAGCTTTGAATAGTTTGAATGAACCAACGTCTCACTGGGACACTCTTATAATATTTATGATGGCATCTAAACTAGATGGCGCCACAAGTCGCAAATGGGAGGAAAGTCGGAGTAACTTTAATTCTTCTCCGACTCTTGAGGAATTTTATGATTTCCTACGTAGCCATGCTGACGTTCTGGAAACTGTTCAATATACTAAAAGTGATTTAAATAAGTCTGAAAAACACCCACAAATGCACTATAAAGAAAATAAACATCTAAAAGCTTTTGTGGTCTCGTCGATTGACGAAAATAAAAATTGTGTTGTGTGTTCACAAAGTCACTTAGTTTACAAATGTGATAAATTTAAATCCATGTCTGTAGATGCTAGATTCAATATAGTATCAAAACACAATTTGTGCCAGAACTGTCTGCGGCCTGGCCATCATTCTTCTAGCTGCAAGCATACACCTTGCAAATTCTGCAACAAAAAACATAACTTACTATTGCACAAGCAATATAATAATTCTAATAATGCAAACTTACCTGCGGGTACTCCTCAAGTGTCATCCTTTCAAGTGGCAACTCCTCCTCAGGTGGCTATGCCTCATGTGGTGCCTGCTGAAGCAGCACCAGCTACACTGACCGGTCCTGGTCATAGCACTACTCACTCTTACCCAGTGTCTCTCTCAGCGGTGATGCCTGGTCAGGTACTTCTCTGCACTGCTGAAGTGGAATTGTTTAACCCTAAAACAAGTGAAACTCTTATTGCTAAAGCTCTTCTTGACGTTGGAAGTCAGTCTTCCTTCATATCGGAAAAAACACAAAGAAAAATGAATCTTGCTTGTTCTCATACAAGTCCTATGTTTATATCTGGTATAAATAACAGCCTAACTGACACTAATAAAATCTGTAATATTGAAGTTAGGTCACGTGTCAAGTCTTTTAAAATGAATGTTTCGTGTCTAGTAATTCCAGAGATCACTGGTGAATTGCCTAGCGTTAAGGTTGACTCCTCGCACTTTAACCTTCCTGTATCTATTGAGCTAGCGGACCCTAGCTTCTACCTGCCCTCTGAGATTCATGTTTTGTTAGGGGCTGATGTTTTCTGGGACCTTGTCGGTGCAAGGCAAATAAAATTGGGTAAAAATAAACCCACTCTCCAAGAATCCACATTAGGATGGCTCATTTCTGGTCCTACTGGACAAAACACTAACTCAACTACGTGTTGTAATTTTTCTAGAGAGATTCGAGAATCCCTTACTAAATTCTGGGAACTTGAAGACATTCCTAATGCTACTTGTGAACCTAAATTATCTAAAGATGAAGAGTACTGTGAAACTCATTTTGTTGAAAATACTATTCGCCTAGATGATGGCCGCTTTAGTGTCAAACTTCCTCTTCGCGAGATCCCGGAGGATGCTTTAGGCGACTAATTTCATATCGCCAAAAGGCGCTTCTTTAATCTAGAAAGAAAGTTAATTAAGTCTAATACTAAAAATGAATATGCTTCCTTTATAAAGGAATACGAGTCCTTAGGGCACTTAACTGAAATTACTCGTCCTAGCTTTGGATACTACATACCCCACCACGCTGTGATTCGTGACAGCAGCGAGACTACCCGCCTTAGAGTAGTCTTCGACGCGTCTTGTAAAACTACTTCTACTAAATCTCTAAATGATATCCAGATGGTGGGGCCTGTAGTCCAAGATGACTTGATGTCGATTTTACTTAGGTTTCGACAATATGCTTATGTAGTCACAGGTGACATTGAAAAAATGTACAGGCAGGTGCTCCTTGATAAATCTCAGCGGCATCTGCAACTAATTCTCTGGCGAGATGATGAAAGCCAGCCTCTCAAAATCTTACAGCTTAACACTGTGACCTATGGAACCGCCTCGGCTCCATACTTAAGTACTAGGTGTCTTGCCCAACTAGCAGCGGAGTGTCAAGATGAAGCCGTTGCAAATACTATAAAACACCACTTTTATGTTGATGATCTCAACACCGGATCTAACTCTAAATCGGACTTAAAGACTACTGTCAAGAGTGTCATACAAAAACTTGCTGAAGGTTGCTTTCCACTGCGAAAATTCCGTATTAATTGTCCTGATATATTTGATGATATTTCGACAACTACTCAACCGCAGGACTTCAGTAAGGAGTCATCTGTGTTGGGACTAAAATGGGCACCTAACTCAGATACTTTGCAGTTCTCTGTAAATATTGATAAAATTACTAATGTAACAAAGCGCTCTATTTTGTCAAATTCTTGCAAAATCTTTGACCCTTTGGGTCTTCTATCAGCATGCACTATATTTCATAAAATTATACTGCAGAAACTATGGCTGCTGAATGTGGGCTGGGATGATGCTATCCCAGATGAAATAAAAAATACCTGGCTTGAGTTTCATGATAACACTAAGCATTTTGAAAAAATTCAATTGCCGAGAAATACTCTTTGTGACTCTCCAAAAAATGTAGAAGTGCACTGTTTCACAGATGCATCGCAGGATGCTTACTCTGCATGCATCTATTTAAAATCTACTAATGACTCTGGAAATGTTTCAGTTAACCTACACTGTGCCAAAACTAAAGTGGCTCCCTTAAAGTCTGGGACTATACCGCGTTTAGAACTACTTGGAGCTTTACTTGGTGCTCGATTACATGCAAAATTCTTACAGGCTTGTAAAATACACATTTCACGCTCTATATATTGGACTGATTCAACAATCTTGCTAGGGTGGTTACACACTCAACCTAAAACTCTTAAAACCTTTGTGAACCACCGAATAGATGAAATTCGAGACTTAACTGATAAGAATGCATGGCGTCATGTACCTACAGATCTTAATCCTGCTGACTTAGCCTCTAGAGGCATTCAGCCAAATCTTCTTCCCAATAATAATTTCTGGTGGCATGGTCCTGAGTTCCTGTTGAAACCTGAGAATGAGTGGCCTCAGTATAGACACAATCCTGAGCCCTTACCTGAAATTAAAAAATGTTTTACTGGTCAAACTATATCTAATACTGTGATTCCGTTTGAAAAATATTCTAAACTCTACAAACTTCAAAGAGTATTTGCTTATGTACTAAGGTTTATTAACAAATCAAGAAACAAAAATATTAAATTACCTGAAGAACTTAGCTGCACTGAATTAAATCATTCACTTATTCTTCTAGCAAAGGCATCTCAAAAAGAATCGTTTGAAAAGGACATTCACTCACTAAAAACTAATAAATGTTTAAATCGAAAGTCGTCGATTATCTCCTTGAATCCATTCTTAGACGAAAATGGTGTCCTGCGGGTCGGTGGACGTATCGTCAATGCGGTCCATTGCCCGTACGATAAAAGGCACCCTATCTTGTTGCACCCTAAACATACTTTCACAAAAATGCTATTTATCAAAGAGCATATTCGCCTTTTACATTGTGGACCACAGCTATTGTTAAATTCTATTCGTGATCAGTTTTGGCCCACACGCGGCTTATTATTGGCCACTGCTACTGTAAGGAAATGTGTCACTTGTCAAAGGTATCAGTGTAAAGCTTTGTCGCCATTAATGGGTAATCTCCCAAAACCTCGTGTTACTCCTGCACCACCCTTTGAGACTTGTGGCACCGACTTCGCCGGTCCGTTTTTAATCCTGAATAAAAAAGGTCGAGGCGCTAAAACCTCTAAATGCTACTTGTGCGTATTTGTTTGTTTTTCTACTAAAGCTGTACATTTAGAGGTCGTTAGTGACCTAAGCACTAGTGCCTTTATTTTGTGCCTTCGTAGGTTCATTTCCAGACGTGGAAAACCTCATACTATTTACTGTGACAACGGAAAAAACTTCGTTGGTGCTAACAATGAACTGAACAGACTGTTACGATCTTGTAAAGAGCCGGTCATTGAATTCGCGTGCAATGAAGGTATAACTTTTAAATTCTCACCTGCTTATGCTCCTCATTTTGGAGGAATTTGGGAGGCAGGAGTTAAAACGGCAAAATTTCACTTAATACGTATTGCAGCTAATTCTAGTTTAACGTTTGAGGAATTATACACACTGTTCACGCAAATTGAGGCAATTATGAACTCGCGTCCTCTAACTTCTATGTCAGCCGATCCTTCTGATCTACTGCCTCTTACTCCTGGGCACTTCCTTGTGGGTCGACCTTTGACCTCACTACCTTCGCCGGTCATCCAGCGAGTCAGCGTCAATAGATACGAGCTGGTTGAACGGTTGCGGCAGCACTTTTGGGCCCGCTGGACCAAGGACTATTTGTCAAGCCTACAGCAGCGCGTCAAATGGAAGACAAGTAAACCAAACATCAAGATCGGCGACCTCGTTCTAATAATGGATGACCAGCTTCCGCCCATGAAGTGGCTCCTGGGGCGCATACATAAACTACATCCTGGACTAGACGGCATCTGCAGGGTTGTCGACGTACGAACTAAAGGCGGAATCATTAAGAGATCCGTCTCAAGACTCTGTGCTCTAGAAACATCCCATGAGCTCTTTGAAAGACAAGCTTTCAAGGGGGGGAGCATGTTGCCACTGGCAACACCGAATGATGACTGACAGCTGCGCGAGCGCGATGGTGGGAGCTTCCGGCCGCCATCTTACTTCTCGCTCTCTCCGGATCAAGACGCTCTCAACAATGTAAAAAGAGTAATGATTGATTGCTTGTGTAATCTTTGAAATATACTTGCTATAAAGTTCGGGTTTTATCTATTCTCTATCCTATCGCTCCGAACAGTTACTGATGCTTGATTCGCTTGGTTTCCTCATAAGGATTTTTCTCAGAAACCTTGAGCCTGCAAATTTCCATTTGGCTCACATTATAGTATGTATAGTGAAAAAGAACGTGTAAACATATATAAAGTTCAAAATACACAATGGTTCATTATACATAATGGTTTTATTTCTGGAGCTGTAAACTTTTTATTTAAAAGATCATTGTATCGAACCCATTAGGTTAGGATAGGTTTATTTTAAAAGCTAAATAGTTGTCGATAGTTCCACGGAAAGTGCTTGTTTGTTGACTCATAGCCAAGCATGATCATATTTCCAGTTTAAAAATGTTAAAAAGCAAGTTCAAACATGTAAAGCTTATCCGACGATTCTTCGGTTCTCGAGGCCTTCTACAGATGCTCGAAATATCTTCCTTTGAACATCTATTTTAAATTAAAACTCGACATCGTTCAAGCTACAGTAGGTGTTTAAAAAATATACATGGCATAGCATTGACATTTGCTCCTTTTTTCTAATGCAATAAGAGTTGTAACTTCGCTGAAGATTAACATTTTTACAGTTGACATGAAATTTATGTAAGTAATTGCTGCTCCGATTGAGCGAGATTTTATAAATTAAATCACAAATAAAGTGCTGATTGAAATACTTTTAAGTGGTATACATGCTTCAAGTTGCTTTTTAAATAGGTTCTATTTTAAAAGAACAAGAAAAGGGAGCCATCTTTAAATTATTATTTTCTTTGTCATTTGAAAGAAAAGGACATAGCTAAAACTATCTGCCAAAAACGTTTTTTTGGAGAGTGAAATATTAGCTGTCTGAATAAATAAGTTCAAATAATTACACGGAAATATCAAAACGCAGGCAGTCGATTTTTAAAGTTTGTTTAAGTTAGACATGTTTCGAATCGTGTTCAGAAACCGCTGTGCCTCGGTACCCTTACCATGAGTCACAATTACTGTACTCGCTAGCGAGTTGAATGCTCTATCTCTCGCAAACCTCGCAGAATTCTTATAGACTGCGAGGGATAGAGCATTCGGGACGCTAGCGATTAAGGTAATTGTAACTCATGGTAAGGGTACTGATATGATTTCAAAGTCGGTTATATTATAAATTCACCGAACTTCACATTAAACACGTTACTTAAGTTTCGTGTTGTGGATTAGAGGGTGAGTCGACAGTTAGATATGTTGTTTTATTATGTTCCATTTACGTAAACTAAACAACCTTAAATAAGTAACCTACTAATGAATGAACAGATATTTTGGCGCAATAGATTGTTTGGCACTTTCGCAAAATAACGAGTCTCTACGGCAATTGGTTTGTAATATTTTAATTTCTAATTAATCTTTTTTGGGACCATAATAACCTGTAGATAACTTCTTAAATAAGCAACGGTTGCAATTCGGATTATGTTCTCTATTTTTAAATATCTTTAAACGTTAAACTTCAAGCTCTATTCTAATCTAACAAGAATAGAGTTTGACGATAGTAAATGTAGGTTTAAAGAAATTTAAAATTAGACCTTATATATACATTTATTGGATAGCGTAACGATGATCATTAGTAATTATTTGTATAAAATCTTTTGTCTATATCTTTGAATAAAAGTACCCGCAGGTACTGCGAGGCAGTAAAATTATAATAAAAACGAGTTAAAATCCATGTAACATGTACAGTTTTCGCTCTGATGTGAGACTAAGCAATTTAAACATTATTAGTGCAAGGGAAGGGAATAAATTGATGCGCTGAATTTATTAACCCATTCACACGTATTATCAATTTAAAAACAAAACCAAAAGAAGTAAAAGCAGAACATTTTCGAGCCATTTATTCATGTTCCTATCATTAAATATGTCAGTCGTAATTTATCTTTAATTCGAGGCTCTTTACGATTACGCGCATAAAATTCAACTTTCCCGCTGGGACTAAAGTAAATCTTTATAAGCATAACAAGTGGGGTTTCCGGCAACAGGTAGCCTTAAACGTGAGGAGAAGACAGTTTAGTATTCCAATTTTCAGCACAACGTTAGTTTTTCCTAAAATTCTCGTACAAGAACACATTTTCCGGGGATTTTCTGCTCCAATAGAAATTTAATCTGCTTCCCCTGGTTAGTTATATAGAGCCTTTGAAAGGCTGGACGGAATTCGAAAAGGAACTGACGTCGTTACTGGCTGTTTGACGTGCTCTTTGACGTTTTGCATAGATAGCAGCCGGATGGTGAACCTTTATGCTGATTAGTGCCTATGCACCCCTAGTTAGGGTTCTTCTACTGAACGTAATTGTGGTGAAGCAGGGTGAACATTTTTGAGACCTACTACGAAGTTAATAAGCGTTTTATTTGTTTAACTCATTTAGTGATGATAACTTGATAACTGGCCGGCGGCTGTATTATGTTATCGTAAACTACTTTAGAAGAACTTGTTCGCGCAAGGGTCAAGATCTCAGATAGGTAATATGAGTAACTGTATGTTTTGATAGTGTATAGCACAAACCTATAGTATAAGAAATCCTAGTTAAACACTTTATTCTAGTAAATACTATATTTTCTATGAAAAACCGTTCAATTTTCTTCAACTATAGAGCCTGTTATTTTGGGTAGGGATAGACACATTAGTCATATATATTAGTAGTCGTATGAGTCTATTCTAGACTCAGTGCGCGTAAAAAGCTGATGTTATTTTCTATGAATGTGTTTAAAAATCGAGGTGTTAGATGTAACTATTGTAAATCCAGGTTTATCAAAGGTGTTTGGTTGAAGATATAAATTGATTACAATGTTAGAAGGGCTCTCGAGTCTCTACCTGAGGGCCTTTCTTGAAGATGCCTGGAGAATCACTTGCAAAATATTAAATTCCAAACGGATGTGCCGTTCTGTTCACGCTTAGCCGTGCCTTCATTATAGGATAGAGACAGGAGTAACGTAACTTCAAATGTCGATTTTGAACTAAGAAACGTGATTCTTTTACTCTAAAGCCCATTTTTTCGCTTACAACGTGAAACGACGTTTTCCTCGTAAGTCACGTTGTAAGTCACGTTTCACGTTACTCAAAAGAGTAAAAACTTTATTTGTAGTCTCTTTTTATTTATGACGAAATAATTTAGCTTTTGAAGATTACAGTCAATGATTTGAGCAGCAAAATCAATCACGAGGAAAATAACAGAAGCTCTAAGCCCTTTTGTAAGACGATAAACAAGAAAACATTCTGAACAGCATTTCTTATAAAAAGCGACCCTTGTTTTTTGCCTATTGAAATCTGTTGGAAGCATTGAGAGTAATGGACCACTCCGTCTTTTGTTTGTAAGTACATCTGCTCTAATTACTTATTTAATGGAGCTTAGATGTACAATGGGTTTGCTTAGATTATTTCAAACGTGTTAATAGCTCAACATTTCTCTAATTTAATTGGACATAAGCACTGTCTTTTGTTATTTTAATAGCGGGAGCTATTGTCTTTTCTCGTTCATGATAACACATAAAAAATTGCTTCTATTTTATTACGACAATAATTGTTTGTAATATATTAAAGGTAATCTGATTTTATACCCCTTACATATTTAATTGTACCTTTAAAGTACTTTAATTAATCGTTGACTTCATTGAGCTGTTCCAATAAAAAAAATATAGCGAAAAAAATATCTTAAATAATATATTAACGCAGAATATGTACCGACATTGATGCTCGCCCTTTAGTGGCGAAACTTTAGCGGACAATCGTCGACTGACCAGATATGGTAACCCGAGATATCCGTCTAAAATGTCTAAATGAGCACTGAATGTAAATTTTCCACAATTCTGCGTTACATTTACGAACAGTCCTGAAGTACAAATGCCTCTTGGCACCTGCGTTGAAAGTGAACGTTAAACTCAGGAAATTATGGCAATTGCGCTTCGCCTCGTAATCTAGCTATGTTACTGGGAGTTTGTCAGGATCTTGGATAACTTTGCAATTTATTTCATTTTACCACGCAGCTGCTGGTACTGTTTATCATAATAAGAGTTAAATTAGTACTATGTTTTAAATTATGCAAATCATTGCTGGAAGTAATATGCCTTGAGGAATGAAGTAAAGATGTGGAATTAATATGAGCATATAAAAGGTGGTCAGCTTTTATATAGCGTGGAAGAAAGTAGCAAATCACCTAGTCGGGGATCGTGACAGGCTACAAAAAACCACGTGAAAAAGGCCGTCCGTCCAATAAAAAGATTGGTCAACGAAAAGTGGATTCAGGCTGGGCTGGGCTGCATAATAGGAGCCTGGGACAGAAAGAAGTGAAAAAGAAAGAGGAGGCTGATGAGATCGGATCAGTCTAAAGGGAAGAGGCTGCTAAATACGATAGGTGATGATATATATTGTATACGTGTTAGTCACTATCTTTATGTTCATTCTGAGATTTTCATTGGTTTTATTTTTGATAATGGTGTTATTTGGTATATATAGTCAATAGTAGTAGTAGTAATAAAATGGTTCTGTAACTAATATTTCTATCGTATTATATCAAAAATAATTTCAAATATCGATCCCCGTTTTTTCCTTAATGTAAGTATAACTCGTATATCATCATTTATTATTGTTTTGTCATCATTATACTTATCATTAACTCGTTATACTTTTCAAATGTATCTAAGACATTCACGTTTACCTATTTACCTATTAGCGCCAGCCAACCAGTTACGGTTAAATACCTTTAAATGAATACGTTAGCTGGCGCCACGGATTTTATGATAGGTAATATGAAAATTACAAAACACTACCAAACTATTTATCTATTCCTTTTGCTAAAATAAAAACAGTTTGTACCTATTTGTTTTTATGGATGATAAATCGATTTAGTGCTTGCCTGAACTATTGGTCATTGGTACAAATAAAAAATAATATTACGAAAAATGCAATTTAATCGCAAGTAATTTAGATACTGGCATTGTTGTTACATCTGAAAAATATTGACCTTTCTGGTATTAAATTCTCGTTGTAGGTAAATTATAAATATCCGGCTATAAATCTATGAAGAACTCAAGTATTCGCGCAGTTTTCCTTTATCGGAAAACAATAAAATGTTGTTAGCTTCCAAGTTATGGCCATAACCCTGGCAACTAACAAAATTATGGAGAATAAAAACTATGTAACTGATTTATTTGTTTACGCGGGTTTGACAATTGGCATATCGCGTGGTTGACTGCTCACGACTATGATCGCGTGAACTCTGTTATGTATGACAACTATCAGCAGAAGCCAGATCACGCTGAGTCTGCCCCATTTGACGCAGCTAAACGTTTAGACTGTAACTTTTTAGTTAAGAACACAATTTGTAAAGCTGTTTGGGCAATCAATTATGACCATCCCTATAGATAGTTACAACTAAATTAAATTTGATAATAACCATTAGATAGTTAAAAACCCTCGAAATAATGGTAACCCTTTCTTTTAGAGCTGATATAATATCTTAAACGGCGCAACCGATTTTCATGAAACCTGGCTAAGAACCACCGCTAGAAAAAAAAACGCACCCTAATCGATTCATCCGTTTAAAAAGAGGTACGATCGGTACGGTCAAACTTATAACACCCCTCTTTTTGCGTCCCGGGCTATAAATGAAAAACAATTAAGTTTTCGCTCTTGCATAATTTTCTCTTGCATTAAAATCTTATACGAATAGCATCTAATTTTAAAATGCAACACTGACTCATTTAGGAATGTGTCCGTTTTGTATTCAATGAACGAATTATTAGGTGCAAAAATATCTTGTTACCTCTCACGAGTTAGACGTTCAAACCAACCAAAATATTTTTTCCATAATTTTTTACTGACTGAGTTTCAGGTTATCCGGTTACCTCATCATCATCATACCTTCACGCCTTCATTCCCAGAGTGGGCTAGGCGGAGCTACAGAATTACCAACAACTCTAAAAACTTGTTGTTAATTCTAAAACCACATTTTACACAAACAGGCCAAGGGCTGAGTTCACCAACAAATTTAACAGACGGTTATGTCTTAATCAGCTGTTAGTCAATTCATTTGACAACCGTCAAACCGCTAACCACCCGTTTAATTGTTGGTGAACACTGCACTTAGATGTTTACTAGTGTATTAGTGACAGGTTGCAAGCCCATCGCCTAACAATACTACAAGCTATTCCCCGTCTGCGTATAATCTTTGTTCGTGATTTATCGTGAAAAAAGCCGCCTTTTTTTCGTTAATTCACAGTTTATTAATGGATCTTATTGAAGCGGTAAGAGCAATACACTGCTTTTGTGAAGATAATTTCGGTTTGTTGAGTCAAGTTAATCAACTAGCGATAATCGGAAAAGTCTATGAGCACCAATCACCCTTTGGAGTCCTGTCTCGGCGACCAGGATTACCGAAAAGGGTCATTAAACACGGCTTAGGTAACTTCAGGCCAATTATTTATACGAATTGTGGATTCCACTCCGTTCCATCCATTCCAAGTACAACTTAGTTTCTTGGTAATGGTGAAAGTGTGCGAAGTAACTTGCGAAATCAGTTTGTGTATTCAGTTAAATTGTATTAATATCTTTGTAATGGTTGTGGTATGTAAATGCGTACGAATTTATTTGTGTTATGCTCTGAAATATAAAATAGATGACTTCTAACAAGATTGTGGTTGTGCTTAACAAGCATTTTGATTTTAAATGAGCTTATAATTACGTTAGATACATCAACTAAGATGTAAGAATCACAGAAATTCCTGTTGTCACTACCAGATTTAGTTTATACTAGCGACCCGCCCTCGCTTCGCTTCGGTTTATTTGAGTTTTCTATAACACACGTACATAAAACAAAATTTATTATACATAAAAACCTTCCTCATGAATCACTCTATCTACTAAAAAAAACCGCATCAAAATCCGTTGCGTAGTTTTAAAGATCTAAGCATACATAGGGACAGACAGCGGGAAGCGACTTTGTTTTATACTATGTAGTGATGATGATAATGAATATCATAACCGCTCACTCAATTCAGTTGATGTCGTCATCAACAACCGATCAACCAATCGTCAACCTATGTACGCTAACTAATAGAATATCTCTCAGGGGGGTTATTATGACATGGCTTTGCAGTTATATAGCTCTGTTCTGTTCTCTCAGCGTAAATAGAACTGCTAGCTAATTAGCTATGTCATAAATGTCATAATAAACCCCCAGGTTGGCTTAGTTATATTTTTTTGAGTGGAATTACTATCATTGCATTAAACAGAACTTTAACCTGATGATTCAATCATAAGCACGCATGAGATTGAATCATTAACATACTGTGTTGTATTTATTGACTCACTATGTTCGAGTGACACTTCAAACAGTTCAAATTATTCATTGAAATATAAATACTTATCTATACAAATATTACGTACAAAAAGGTTTAAACGAGCACTTTAGCAAGGGATTATGTAAAAGTTGAGTGAAATATTCGTATTTTCAACGAGCCATTGATGTTCATGAAAGCGATTGTAATACTCAGATAGAACAATTAATTATCAACAAAACATTTCTGAAACACGATCCAGTGTAAACGAAACTATCTAACAACGAACGTAATTACAATACTGTATTTCGCATTTATTGAAGTTCATTTGAATTGGTAGCTAAAATGATTCATATGACGAAGCCTATTGCGGGATTTCACCAATGTAATGAGATGGCTTTTTGTAAAAAGTGAGAAAGTTCATGTACAGTCAACTACAGAGAGATGTGTCCACTTTTATGAATGCAACTCTGCATATGGTGAAAAAGTGGATACAATAAGTAGCTTCTTGATTTGTCACTTTGTCATGTTTGAACTGCAGGGGTGTGAACGAGTGAATGGCAGCGGCGAGTTTAAGTAGTCCCGTCAGAGCGAACAAAACACTTTTTAGCGCATGCATTTTCAATTTGGCAGCATGGCTTCTGTCGATGAGATTAAAGTTTAAATAAGAAAACCTAACATATCTTTATGCACAAAGTTTCTCTAAAAACTACCAGTTTAATACTAGAAACCGTAGCTTACTAAGTAAGTTATTTATGTTTAAGGGCTTTTGGGATATAAACACTTCTCAAACAATTTTGAACAATATTATAAAATACTCACTCTATTGTGATGATCCTTTTGTCTGAGCAACGAATATACAATGGTTTCAGATACTACGAGTTAAGCCAAGCTTTAACTTTGTATCGTTGGCTTTAAACTACCTAATAGTATTTAAAATGAGAAAACTTCGACGGCTCTGGTAAAGTGAAACGTTTATTATGAAGTGTCATAATTCCGATTTGATCAAAATCCCTAATTTTCATAATTCCGAATGCAACGTTTTAATACGAATCTTAATTTTTTGATATCACTTATAAATCAAACCGAACATAACCTATGTACCTAAAGCAATAAAATATTCTTTCGAAAAGATTAAAATTCGGACAAGTTAATATTCGAAAACATCTCTAATTTATCAAAGAAGTCTCAGACAAATTAATCGGTATCTCTGGCGACCACAGACAAGGCTCCTTTTTTGCCCAAAGACTGAGGATCGCAGTGCAGCGGGGTAACGCTGCCGCAAGTGGGTGCCATTAAATTGTTAGCTTTAGTACAAATTTAATGTTTTAGTTTTATTCAATTTGTTTTTATAAAGCTTCTATAAATAAAGTATTCGGGATTTCAAGGTGTCGCCGATAGTTAAAGGTAGTTTAAAAGTATGTCTAGTTTTGTATATTTACATTTCTTTCAAAGGTAATGAAAAGTAAAATATATTATCGTATATTTTTGTGGATTAGAATTTAATACACGATAATCCAGTAGCTAATTGCGACGACCTGTATAGTTCGATTCGGGTTAGCGAGTCCCGAGGGAAGGACCGGCCGTTATTTGGTTATAAATCCAACTACCCCGTAAAAGGGGATTTAGTACGAAGGGAGTCGAATTTGGAATTTGGTGAGAGTTGAAAATTTTAATGCTGTCGCAATCTGTCTTCGAATGGGTAAAATATTCGTTTCAAGTGTATTATCACACAAAATATGCTTGAGTTAAATGGCTTTTATATTGTGGAAAATTGAATAGGTTTCTTCTCGGAATCTATATTATATTTTCGATGAAAAGGGCTTTATGCACAGTTGTATAAGATTGCTAGAAACGGAATCTATACCAATAGGTACATTGAGCATGTATTTTCTGTGATTGATATACTAATATAAACGCGTAAGTATTCCGGTTGCTGAAAAATGGAGTTGTCCAGTGATTTGATATAGATAGGGCACACGAGGTGTGTCTGTTTAAAATTAGAAGTAGCGAGCGTTGACCGGGCAGCCCCAACGGGATATTTCACACTGAGAATATAATACCTACCACTCCATTAGTATAAATATTCAAACTCATGTCCCGCATCATACTAAATCTGAGCATCGTAAGTCCCTTGGCATATGTTGGGAGGAAGTTTGAGAGGCAGCGCAAGATCGTTCTTAATCGAGAGCAATATTACTTACAAGCCGTAAATAGGTATAGCAAATGAAAACATCTTATTTAAGTAAACCCTTTGGAACTAGGTACGTTTTTTTTAGTTTTCGTTTTATTTTGTTGTTTTGATGGGTATTCAGTTATTTTAGCACACGTGGCAAGTGATCTGATGGTAAGTGGGATTTGAGACCCATATAAATTTGGATTGTCAAAATTTTAATCTTAAGTCTACAATCCTAAGTTTGCTAATACTCGAGGACTAAGACGATCTGAACGGACCCTGCACAAGGTCCTACCACCACTTAAGATGTAAAATTAATACTTATGAATCATGTAAATGCCTCAAATAACACGTAAAAAATATTTTACGAAATGATTTGAATAGATAAACGATTTCAATTACCGTTTTTAAACCTTTTACCCTCGTCTCAGGGTACCTCCTCCAATATAATAAAAAATAAGTACCTATCGTATACCCGAAAAGAAATATGTCGGACCGTGTTACGAGATTAGTAGCACCGTTACGGCCCCTTGTTATTTCTCGCGTGAACAAATTTAAGAAATGTATTTTAAATCTACGAGAGGTGCAAGTTTTATGGGAGGGGGGAGTTTTTCATTACCGTTAGAAGCGCCCCCGTATTCTTTCCGTGCCATTCCTTTTTGTATGGCCGTAATATTGTTTCGGGAACGTCTCGACGCCAAAATAAATGTTTGTATGGACCCTGCGTGCCGGGGGTGCGGTGCAATCTAGCCGTTATTGGATCTCGGAGATATTTTACATGGGGCTGGCGCACTTTATTGTTCACTCTACTATTAATGGTATCAAGGAAGAGAAATGCATCCGTGTATGAAAAAGCGCTTCTTATTTATTAACAAAATTTTATTTTTCTTTCGTTGGAATTTATACAGAAGGATGAAAGTATTTATTTACCTCTGTTACTTATATCTCGATTTGGCTATTAATAATTTAGTTACAATCAGAAAATTCGACTGTTTGTCTTTCCATCGTATTGAAAGAACATTGTTTTCTCTTTTATTTTTTACGTAACTGCTATGTATCCGTAGTATGATTTATGGGTTGTACGTGATAGGAAATAAGTCAGTCTTAGTAGTGCCCGACTTTTGCCTTCGATTTCGTTTGTGCAGTACATCTTTTAGCAGTGGATTTATTTCTTTGGAATCTGTGTAATATCCAGAAATGTAAAAGGCGTTGTAATAGAAGAAAAATACAAACAAAGTTTTATTTTCAAAATATTAGGATCATCATAACTAATCTGAAATTTAAATATTCTTTAATTAAATCAATAAAAACCCACGATATAATAAGGATCCCTACTATTAACGCTGATTACTCTAAAACTATCCTCGTTAAACTAGCAATTAAAACTGTATACAATTAAAAAAAACGCGTCTGAATCGGTCATTCCATTTAGGAGCTATGATTCCACAGATACATAGATACGTATAGTGCGATAACTCTTAGAAGGTACTTCGGGTTTGTACTTGTCTCTCACTCGCTCGCGTACAATCCCGAAGCTCCATCTGAGAGCTCACAGACTGTACATACGTTAAGCTTATAGACCCCACATTTTGCGTAAAGGGTTAAAAAAGAAACCATAACGTAACGTCTCTTTGTTCTATAAACGTACAGGCGCCGGCAGACTTTGTATCTTCTGCACAATTTCAACCGGAAAAACAACGCTCTCGCTTTAAATATTTCATTGACCCTTTTCGGTTGGTTCATTTTTAGAGGATATCCGTATTACGGCGTAGTATTAAAATTGCATAGAGCACGCTCGAGGGACTAATCGCTGAAAACCGGTCGAGGCGGGCTGCAACCGCCACTTGTAATGGACTATTAAGTATTAATTTCTGTTAACAAAGCTTTTTGGTGTGCATTCACGGACAAATATATCAGAACATAGAAATGGTGCAAAAAAATAGAGTCTATCGCAAGTCTGAAGATTTGTTCTCCAACTGAATTATTTATCCAAATTTTCTTAAGTTAAAAATGTTTTTCTCTGATCCAATTTTTTTTTCAAAAATTGTGAAGAGGTGCGCTTAGTTTAATATTTATCTAGCTTATGAAAGAACGGAGGGATTTAACAGTTGAGATTGAAACGTGGACTTATGATAGGTAACCAATAATTGAGCAGGTACATTATAGGTCAAATAGTCGCCTTTTGGTTAATGATATTGTGGGAAGCCTACTTCAGTTGGACTGACCTTTTATTACCTACCATTTAAAAAGAAGTTATTCTTGATGATTTTGATAGGCGGTTTTTTTTAATACTTTTAAATTATCAATTACAATACACCAACTTGCAATCGCATTAGTCCACTCCACAGTAAACATGCATACAAATAACATACATTGGAACATAGCACCATCCTTGTTTGAAGTCGGTAAAAAAAAGTCAACTATGATTTCTGCTTTAAAATTATAAGTTCTGTTGACACACCAAGGTTTCATTTGTCGAGAACTTTTGTTATGAGATCTTCTTTATGGTGTGCAATATACTTGGACAAACGCTTCTATTCTGGAAGTCCGTTTATCGACGGTTCTCGACAAACAGCTCCAACTTTACCAATAATACGGCTAAGAATTTTTCAATTATCAACTTTATCGCAGAAGCGGTCTAGGATTGTGAATAAAGTTTCTTCTCGAAAGCCGTATGAGAATCACTTGAAAACTGGTTTAGTGAATACGATCGGCTCAATTTTCAATATTAAATTTTCTTGGAGCGTTTCTTGGGAAATAATTTTAGAAGTCTTGAATAAGTGGTTTGTCATAAATACAACATAAATAAAATCGTACATTTTTCGCAACATTTAAATGCATATTGTGTACGAAAACATGATGATGTCACAATTATAAATAACTTCCCTGACAAGAGAACCAATGGTTCCAAATGTCCCAATACATATTTTTTATTATTCTCGTATTTATTTATTTAGTGTATCTACCTATTTTACCGTCGTAACATGTACATATAAGTGGGTCTCTAAATCACAAGAGAACTAACCCGAAAACAATTATGTGATGAAATTTCTACAACCGTCGTCAGCCATTTTTATGGGTATGATACTTTACTTTTGTATAATTGAAATTGATATGGAAACAAGGGTCGGGCACCCCAGGGACCACGTGGGCAAAAAGGGATGCAAGAACCTAGTACAAATTAGGAGCATTTGTTCCTTATATTACTGTCTTAGAAAATGGCTCGTATTCTGTAATAGGTAACGTCGACATTTTGTTACCAGAAAATAAATAATTTTTGAATAGCATTGAATTAAAGACCGAGATTGGGATACATTATAATCCTTCAGAGTATTGGATGAACGTAGGTATTATATTAAGTATGTTGATTTTGATTTAATAATTGTATTGTTCTTTTTATTTCTGTGTGTTTTGCTTTGGGCTGTTTGGGTCGGACGCCACTCTAGACCTATTAAACTTATTCATCCAGCCACGTATATAAAGTAATAATATTAACAAAGCTTTGTTATCAAAAGAATAGCGAACTAATCGTGATCATTCCCAAACCGCCATCTTTGATCCATATACAAACACAAACTTGCCAATTTTACAATTCAGTTAGTGTTACAAACTTCTTCCGTAAGCAGTAACCATCCTAAGAATTTTCTTTGGTTTCAACTTTATTTGGGCACTCTTTGTAAAACCAACAAAGTGCTTTTAGCAATTTGAATCTGATTAATTAAATAAAAGGGTTCACTCACGATTCAAGAAAATCTTCGGGTCACGGTCCAAATTGACGGACGCTTCAGATGTAGGCGCTTTTAATTTTCTCGCGGGAATAATTAAGGTTAACTTATTTATATTTTGTAAGACTTCATCGTTGCTTGCAAAGTGTTTTTCTTACACACGACGTTAAAAAACGGGTTAAAAAATTAAAGAGGATTTCTAAGTAATCAAATAAAGTAGCAAGTTAATTTTAGCTATGTGTACCTACTAAAAGGGCTTTTATTTCCAGAAAATTTAATAAACTGGTAACAAACCGCTAATCACGAGTAAGTTCAAAGGTTCGTTTATCTTAAATTCCTGGAATTTGGCAATGGCTCTATATTAAACTGAGTCTTTAGTGAGTGCGTGGGGAGCTTATAATGGCAGATTGTGGCTTCTTGGAATGTGTAATAAAACGTTTATTAATTAGACGCTTGTTTAAGGTTATGTTAAATTTCTTATTAACCTGAAACTGTTATTTGAACCTACTGCTTTTAATTATGAGACACGTTGTTATTATTTCTTTTAATAATCAGACTTAAACATAAAAGAAATCCATTTTTAAACCTCTTTTACTTCGCATTGCAGTCTTGAGATTATAAATATCTATGCGTTTACTTTCTCCATGTTTTTTTAAAGTACTTGTTTGTATGTTTTGTAATTTATGCGCATCTTTTTGGGCAAAATTTCATTTAACCATAAGATACATGAATAAATAAATTGCCCTTATCCCAAACTAAGCTCTAGGCTTGTACTATGAATACTAGACAACGATATAAATATTTATACGGAGAAATATATACTTGAATCCTTAAATCGGGAACAAATATTCGCGCTCATCATCATCTGCCCTTACCGGGATTTGAACCTAAGACCGCTAGCTTCGTAGGCAGGGTCACCAACTATGCCAACGCGTCGTCGATCTCTGTATAGAGAGTGCATTCACGTATGAAATGTACCTTACAATATTTTCAAAAATAGTTTCAGTCCAAAGTCAAACTTCTTACTAACGAAGTCACATCAAAATGCAGTTTAAATGATGGGTAAGTCGAGTGCGATACGTGTTACCGCGTTACGCGCGGCAGCGGGGCGTACCCTTACCATGAGTTACAATTAACGTACTCGCTAGCGAGTCGAAGCTCTGTCCCTCGCAGACCTCGCAGGTATTCTTATAGAGTGCAAGGGACAAAGCATTCGACTCGCTAGTGAGTACGGTAATTGTAACTCATGGTAAGGGTACTGACCTAGTTCGAGCCACGCTCGGCCGTAGGGCAGAAATATCTGGGAATGAGTCAGCTGATTTAGAGTTAAAAAAAAGCGGTATGTAAAATAAGAGAGGCGTGTAATTATACGATTTGTATATTTATGTGCACATACATATACGTTTTTTTTGTAAAAATCACGGTACGTAAAAAAATATTCTATTGACGAAATTATTAAGTAATAATATACAAGATGTAAAAAAAATATTAAAATAATCACTAAATTACGTTAAAATTATCAATAATCCTATTGACTTTCTGCGATATATTGTACAAAAACATTTTACTGCAATAATTCCAAAACCTGTAACAAAATAAGATAGTAAACATAAATATATCCAATATAAATTAAACTAAAAACATCAGAGAAAATCGGAGCAAATCGCAAATCGGAAATAGCATCAATTAAAAAATCTTATCTTAATATTTTTAACCGGCCTAGTGTGGTTGCGTACATCTCGTGACAAAATGTGGAAAAAAATACGTCACTTTCTGTCACGTCAGGTTCGAATTGGACTGTCATCTGTCTGTCATGAGTGCTCACCTATGCTCTTGAAGATTTGCTGATTTTAAGTGTAAAACTGTGATTTTGTGATCAAAAACATTGTTAAAGTGAAAATATATGCACAATTATCCTGTGTTAGTGTTATCTTTACGCAAAAACTAGGCTTAATTGTAATAAAGTGCCTCTAAATTCGTGAGTGACATTAACCGAACTGGAAAAAAAAATAACAACTACCCCCTATTTTTTTTTTTCACAATGTTAGACAATCAATATCTGCCAAAATGGCACATGTCAGGGATGATGTTGCCAGCGCAACAAAATGATTTCCCCCAAAACAAACCACTTGGCGGAAGTGGCTGCCCAGGCTCCCGGTCAGGCTGATGATACTGGTGGAAAAGGTAACAAAGGATCGCCAAAAAAGTTAATCCAGCAAGTTTTCCATCCTAGTCTATTTGTTAACAGCAGGACCAGGCATTTGTCAATTGGAGACTTACCAAACCAAACAAAAACCACAGAAGAAGCCCAAAATTCCTCAGAAAAAGGAGAACAAAGCAAGCCATGGCAACAGGATAAAGTCCCAGAATGGAAACGAAAAAGGCAAGAAACTAGTCCAAGCGAAAACAACCACAACAAAAGAGTTAAAAATGCTCCAATATACTCCATACCGACAGCCAACAGGTTCACCGAACTAGATCTTGATCCTCAAGATGGTGAAAAACAGGATCCAGCACCCCAACTAAAACCGGAGCCAATATTTGTAACAGGAGTTACAGACATGACTGAGCTGCGTAAGATGCTACAGGGAATTTCCCAAGACAACAGCAAATACATCCTAACCACCCTGCGTAATGGGCATACGGTCAAGATAATGCCAAGCGATGTAGAATGTTACAAACTCATAAGAGACGCTTTTGTTGAGCGTAATATCAGCCATTACACATACAAGCTAAAACACGAAAGGGCATTCCGTGTAGTTCTTCGTGGCTTACATGCGACAGAATGCAAAGAACAAATCAAAAAAGACCTTCACAGCCTCGGACATGAAGTACGAAACATCACAAATGTCCTACACAGAGTAAGCAAGGACAAACTACCGCTCTACTTCGTAGAACTTGAACCAAAACCCAATAATAAGGACATATATATGGTCAAAATCATCAATTACACCAAAGTCTTCTTTGAACCCCCGTATAAAAAGAAAGAAGTTGCTCAATGCAAAAGATGTCAACGATTTGGGCACACCAAAAATATGTGCATGCGACCATTTCGATGTGTTAAGTGTGGAGAAGACCATCCCACAACACAATGTAAAAAGGACAAAAACTCCCCAGCTACATGCGCTAATTGCCAAGGCCTACACCCAGCCAGCTACAAGGGATGTAATAAATACAAACAGTACAGAACAGACATCTTCGAAAAGAATAATACTCAAAAAAAAACACTTTGAGGCCACAAGTTACAAATATCAACAGCACAAACTTCCCATGTCTGCCTCTAAGTAGTAAAACAATCCAGCCCCAGGAACCGAAACAGTCGCATAATCGCACATTCGCACAAGCAACCAACAAAGAAAGTATTGTACGAAAACTAACAAGTTATTCAGAAATACTTAAAACTGATCAGAACAACAAACAACAACCTGAAAGTGCAGGAGAAACACAACCCCGCTCATGTGCATCATTAGACAGAAACACCGATACAGGCACAATCCTCATGGTTGTTGAGCACATGTGTCAGAGATTTGAAGCAATGCTAGAAAAAATGTTCGACAAAATGATGGACCGGATGGTCGATCTCACTACCAGGCTGGCCAGGCCGGGGTAAGTTTACGCATTACTACATGGAACGCCAACGGCTTGTCTGAAAGAAGGCAAGAATTAGAAGTTTTCTTAAAAACAAATGACATAGATGTAATGTTAATATCAGAAACTCGTTTTACTAACAAAAGCTTCATAAAAATACCTGGTTACAGCATATACCTTACTAATCATCCATCAGGAAACTCCCATGGAGGCACAGCAGTACTGATAAAGAATAATATAAAGCACTACGAATCTGAACCCAGTAACAAAGAATCTCTTCAGGCAACTACAATTACAGCGGAAACACGAAATGGACCACTGAATTTATCAGCAATTTACTGCCCACCGAGACATATCCTTAAAAGTGAAGACTTTACAACATACTTCAAAATGCTAGGTCCTCGTTTTATTGCTGGAGGCGACTGGAACGCGAAGCACACTAGTTGGGGCTCTAGAATTACACTCCCAAGGGGTAGGCAGTTAAACTCCTGTATTCAAAAAAACAAACTCGAAAGCATATCCGCCACACAGCCCACATACTGGCCGACTGATCCTTTAAAAATACCTGACATATTAGACTTCTTCATCACCAAGGGTATATCCCATAATTATATGCTGATAGAAAATGTTGCGGACCTATCATCTGATCACTCTCCCGTACTCCTCACAGTTAGTAGTAATGTAATAATGAGAGAAGACCCTCCAACTCTGTCTAACAAGCAAACGAATTGGAAAAAATTCCGAGAAGTTCTACAGAATAACATAGATCTCAACATTTCACTAAAAACACAAGAGAATATTGAAAAAGGCGTTGAGCAGTTCAATTCATACATTCAAGAAGCAGCATGGTTAGCTACTAATGTGAAAAGGCATACGAACAAGCACAATGAATATCCACAAATTGTAAGAAGCAAGATTACAGAAAGGAGAAAACTTCGACAAATCTGGCATACAACACGCGCTCCAGAAGACAAAAGAAGGTTCAACCAATGCTCCAGGAATCTTACAGCCCTTATAAGAAGGATTGAAAATGATACTTTCCAAAACTATCTTCAAAACCTGTCCCCACATGCGAGCTCAGACTACTCCTTATGGAAGGCTACGAAATCATTCAAAAGACCAACTCAAAACACTCCGCCCCTTAAAACTTCTGAAGGAAAGTGGGCCAGAAGTACCCAAGAAAAGGCCGATTTATTTGCACATCATTTAGGGGAAGTATTCAAACCTAACCCACGCACACCGCTAACGTTAGACGAGAAAATTATAGAAGAACGCCTAAACAATTGTAACCAACTATCGCCTCCAATCAAGCATATATCACCGAGGGAAGTCCGTCACGCTATCACAAACCTGCGCAATGGTAAAGCGCCTGGATATGACCTAATAACAGCTGCAGTACTAAAAGAAATTCCCCACAAGGCTCTAATGTTGATAACAGCAATTTTTAATGCCATCATAAGAACAGGAAATTTTCCAGGTCAATGGAAAATTGCTCAAATTATACTAATTGCAAAGCCAGGTAAACCAGTAAACGAAGTAACATCCTATAGACCCATAAGCCTGTTACCAATTTTATCAAAGATGTTTGAAAGATTGTTTTTGGAAAGATTAAAACCACATATAGAGGACATGATACCGGAGCATCAATTTGGATTTAGAGAAAGTCACTCTACCATTGAGCAGGTTCATAGGACAGTGAATACCATATCTCAAGCTTTTGAAAATAAAAAATACTGCTCAGCGGCATTCCTAGATATCAGCCAAGCTTTCGACAAGGTTTGGCATCAAGGACTGCTTTACAAATTGAAAAATAAAATACCGGATACATTTTATACATTATTAAAATCATACTTATCACACAGATGCTTTGAAGTAAGGTTTCAAGACGCTATATCGGAACTTCACAGCATCAGATCTGGTATTCCTCAAGGCAGCGTGCTTGGACCAGTACTGTACTTGCTGTTTACTGCAGACCTACCAACTACCGCCGATGCAGTCACGGGTACTTTTGCTGATGACACCGTAATAATGGCAGTACATGAAAGTGAAACAACAGCAACCAAGTACCTTCAAGATAACCTCCAGCAACTAGAGAACTGGTATAACAAGTGGAGAATCAAAGTGAATGCTGAAAAATCAACGCATGTCACATTTACCTTGAGGAAGCAAACTTGCCCACCAGTATCATTAAATGGCACCCAAATCCCCCAGAGCCAAGATACCCGATACCTTGGTATGCACTTAGATCGAAGACTGACATGGAGGAAACACATCTGGAGTAAAAGAAAGCAACTCGATACTAAAGTTAGAAACATGAACTGGCTAATTGGCCGGCAAACACAAACACCCACAAATAGTAAACTAGCAGTCTACAAGGCCATCCTTAAACCGGTATGGATGTATGGAGCTCAATTATGGGGCACAGCAGCAAGAAGTAACATTGATATCATTGAAAGATTTCAGACAAAGATGATCAGGATGGTGTTCAAAATACCCTGGTACATAAGCAACAAAAACATCTATGCAGACTTAGGCCTTCTAACAGTGAGAGAAGAGATCAAAAATGTTCTATGCAGATACAAAGACCGGCTTGAGAATCACCCTAATGCACTAGCACATTCAATGATAACAACGGAAAACATGAATTTTACCAGACTACGCAGACATAGCGTTACAAGTCTTTTAGACAGATTCAAATAAAACAAAAACAGTAATGACAGAATAAGAGGTATGCGACCAATGGGTTTCTCTCTGTAAAAATACAAATTTCAGCGACAGCAGACAACAGTGACGCCTATTTTAGCCAAGAGCTTCAGATTGCGCCGGAATTCAGAACCAAGATAAAAAAAAAAAAAAAAAAAACTTTCTGTCACATAGATAAGTACATAAGAACGAGAGTGACGGATGCTTTACCCATATCTTGTTACGCGAAATGCAACCATACTAGGCCCGATGCAAAACTTAAAAGTTTTGAAATGAAGTCTCTCATGACCAAGGATCGGAAAAACGCCCGTCATTTTGAAAACATAACCCTGTTTCGTAGAGCAGAGACTTCCTTATGATGTTAATTAAAAATATGTTTAGGTATTTTATTGATTTATTATACCAAAATATATATGTATTCAGCGACAACTTCATCAATGAATGACACCGGAATGGTTATGGAAAATACAAAACAATGTCAACTATCAAATATATGTGCGAACTGACTGTGAACGAACTTTTTCGACTCATACTCGTAAATGGGTCCTAAAATACATCGTTTTGGATTCACACGTGAAAACTTTGAAAACAAATCGTCATTCTTTTTGTGGGCAAAAGTGTTTTTTCCCATAACCTTTCCGGTGTCATTAATGGATAAAATGGTCGCTGAATACATGTAAATTATGGTATAATAAATCTATGAAATAGCTAATAATATTTTTTAATAACATCATAAGGAAGTCTCTGCTGTACGGAACAGGGTTATGTTTTCAAAATGACGGGCGTTTATCCTATCCTTGCTCATGACTCATGATAGATTACAGCTAAATTCTCCTAATTACACGACTTTAACATATCATAACTGCAACCAGTGATTCCAGATTCCCGCCACGCGTGTGCATGGGAATGACATCCATGCAAATCACGACCACGTGACGTTACGAACTTCAGCTAATGAGTGCAACTTGAGACTCGCCCCTGACTTGAGATGGGAAAACTTTGATAGATCAAAGCCAGAGCCCGTAGTCACGGCCAGAGCTAGTTCAGGATTATCAGAAGCAATTATTTCTGTATATGTGTGTGCATCACTCTTCATTGTACATAAACAACTACCAGGCTATTGTTTAAGTAAGTCAATGATAGTGGGATTGTCCACATATCGCTCTTTGAATACAAAACGGACACATTCTAAAATAATTTGCTCGTCCATTAAAAATCGTATTCCAACAGCTTCTAATTTTGAAATGCAACACAGACTCATTTTTGATTGTGTCCGTTTTGTATTCAATGAACGAGTATTCATTTATTTCGTAATTGTATTAGCTTTACTTTGTGACATACGTATCAACAGAGTTGCACAGTGTAAAAAAACACTGAAAACCACAACATTAAAAAAAATAAGTTCATTTTTTTAGGTAGACTAAGACAATAATTTTAATTGTTTTTAAGCAATGTATTGTAATATATATATAGTAGTATATTAATTGTTATGATATAGACTATTAATTGACATGACTTTACGTCAATCGTTCCACGTGTTAACCATGCTCCTACATCTAAGTTTCTGATTGCTCTACCCCTGTAATTAACGACCAATCACGTAACTTTCACGAAGTTGTAGTCTCATGTTCGCGTAGAAAATGACGTTTACGACAGTATTTACGATAGTTTCCTTTAGAACTGCGTCAATTGTCCCTTTTTTTCTCATCGCATATAAGCGTTGTCTTTAAAGTAAAATTCTCTATTCGCTGAAATAAGACGGTCATTCTAATTCAAGACATTTACCAATTCGTTTGCTCGTTGCGGGATTGCCGCGATTGCCTGCTGAGTCCGGTATTCCGCTGCTATTGCCGTGCCCGGTAAATTGTACGCCCGGGATTTATGTCTAAGCCACCCGGGGACTGGACTAAGCAGTCACAATCATGTAGTTAGGAGACAAATGAACTATAAATGTTTTTATATGGGAATCGCGATGAGGGTTTCACTTCTTAATTGTAGTGGTAAAATTGGTGGTTGGATAGTGTTTTTCAAATTATTAGAAGTTAAAACTGATATAATTTGGCATTATGCTACTATTTTTCTTTAGCTTAGCTAGTCTTTTAATAGTAATGTCCTTGTACATTGGCAGTATTTTAGTTATGAAACCTTTTTGTAGCTGCTACATTTTGTAATAGACCAATAAAAAAAACGCGTTTGTACAATTTATTTTCTCTGTAAAGACTAATTTACCTATTAATTGAACTTGAACCACATTGTTGCAAAGAGAATAAAAATCCACTGCATCCAACACAAGGAACACAAAGTAAAGCCGTTACACACGAGCGTGCAGACAAGATAAGTCGAGAGCGCACTGGCAGCTGTTCACGGGACAGCCAAATTGGGTCACAGTAGAGCTGAACTAAGCTGAATAATTAATAGCCACATCTACAGACTCTTAAGCCCCGATCTCAAACAGGATCGTGCCACAGACTATACAATATTTACACCGTCGAATTCTGTCCTATAATTTTGACTATGGTAATTTTAATTGGTATTTGTTAAAGGGTATAACCGTGTTTGTATGGGGGATCGGCCCCAGACGCCAAATTGATTGTCGTTTTGCTGATTTATTTCCCCAAGCATAAGATGCTAGTCCACCAAATATTGAGCCTAAAAGGTCACAGGTTTTAGAGAAAATAAAAAAAATAAAAAATCGGTTTTTATTTATTTTTGTCTAAACTACTGAGCCAATTTTTTTGTAACTTAAGTATATTATGCTAGTAATTTAGATGTATTATTAAAAAAAAAATGAAGTTCCAAATGCATTTGTAAATAGTAAAATTTTTACTTTTAAGTTTTCTTTATTTATTTTTTTATTGTTCCGAGTTAGGGACACCCACCAATTTTGGATATTTTATGTAAAAACTAATATTCTATAACATATAATTTTTTTTAAAACATTCACTTGGCTCAACAGGGTAAGAATACCATGTGCATGTAAATTGATACGACAACCGAGAATTCCATATCGACCGCCGCCCTGTAGGTAAGTACGAATTTGAATTTAGAACGTGACCAATTGTTAAAGAGGATGGATTACGTTATTATTGGCAGTATAAGCTGTATGCAGCTTGGTTGTAGAGTACCACAAAATTAAAAAATAAGGCGGGAACCATTATTTTTCAATATGAGTTGCATTAATATTGATCTTGCAATGAGAAAAAAGGAGATTATAAGAAAATTATTTTTAAAGTTGCCAAGATCCTTACACATGTACGTGTATAACAATATCTGTGAACGGTTACAAAAATATAAGTGAATGTTTTTGAAAAAAACATACGATAAAGAACTAATATTTCTTATCATATTTTTGTTTTCAAAAACATACAGTTTATACAGCCAATAATAACGTAATCCATCCTATTTAACAATTGGTCACGTTCTAAATTCAAATTCGTACTTACCTACACAGCGGCGGTCGATAATAATATGGAATTCTCGGTTGTCGTATCAATTTACATGCACATGGTATTCGTACCCTGTTGAGCCAAGTGAATGTTTTTGAAAAAAATGTATGTTATAGAATATTAGTTTTTACATAAAATATCCAAAATTGGTGGGTGTCCCTAACTCGGAACAGTAAAAAAATAAATAAAGAAAACTTAAAAGTAAAAATTTTACTATTTACAAATGCATTTGGAACTTCATTTTTTTTTTAATAATACATCTAAATTACTAGCATAATATACTTAAGTTACAAAAAAATCGGTTCAGTAGTTTAGACAAAAATAAATAAAAACCGATTTTCATTTTTTTTTATTTTCTTCAAAACCTGTGACATTTTAGGCTCAATATTTGGTGGAATAGCATCTTATGCTTGGGAAAATAAATCAGCAAAACGACAATCAATTTGGCGTCTGGGGCCGATCCCCCATACAAACACGGTTATACCCTTTAGGATACTAACCGCCTGTTTCACAATCGACAAGTAAAGGATATTTGACGGATATGTTTAGCCCTCTCTTTGTCGTACACTTGAAAATAGACAAGGGGAGAGACAACTTTATGTGACAGATAAATTTACTTGTCGATTGTGAAATAGGCCCTAAATGTTTAAATTCTATTTTAAAAAAATACCTTAATATTCTTGTGAAGAGTCTACAAGTTAATTCAGTTTATATTCCACGTAAGAATGAACTAAGTGCATGTCAGAACATAAACTTTCATACGTTTTATTTTTAGAGGCCCAAGACCGTAATAATATAGCCGTATTAGTCATGCCAACGTGATTAATCAAGATCCCTTGGGTCCTTCGGCCTGATTTGACCGAACGAGTAGTATTTCTAGTTCAATAGCCCACCGGGAAAACATTGTAATTACTTGTTCCTCGATCCTAAAGGATAAAAATATAAAAACATACTATCTACTTACAAAAACGTGAATATTTAATATTATTATAAGAATATCTCTAGACAATATATTTAGTTATACACCGTCAAGTTCGCAAATAGGCGAAGAATCCCCCAGGTATCAAATACCACAGAATATATTAACTATTACTCTTCCACGTGCATGTAAGTAATACCACTTCCTAGTGGTTAGAGGCTGCGGAACATTGCGGGTTCGAATCCCAGCGGAGATAATATTACTTCGCTACGATGCTGGCTGGAATTCAAAATTGGAAGACCTGCAACAGATATCTAAACGAACTACGTTGTTGTATGTATTTGCTCGTATGTAAGTATGTAAACACTTTATTGTACCTACTACAACACAACTTATAAAAGTTGTTGGGAATTCTGTAGTTTCTAACCCCACACTGAGAATTTTCTGGAAATTTATTTTATGTATGTATGTAAGTACAAAGGCGAACTTTTCCCTTTAAGGTTTCTCTTCACACAACAGCACATCCCTTGTGTTACGAGTAAGTAAAAAAAAATTGTACCTAATCAAATTCATTTTATTTTAATTACCAAAAAAAACAATGTTGTTGTAGCTCTTAGCGGCTATTACGCTGTATAATAATATTCGCGTTCACACATTTTAAAATATCCTACTTATTTAACTTAAATAATTTTAACAATATTGGTAACCAAAATAATTGCCATTAGATAATAATTGATTATTAACTTTCAATTTATAGAATTATAATAGACCGGTCTTGCTAAATTTCTCGGCGACACCTCTTTTGCATTAGAATTAGGGTTTTTTATGGAATTCAGAAGGCAAACGAGCACCCAGACTTGATGATGCTTACTGAGCTTTGAGGCCTATAAGCATTTACAATGTCAGGAATACAATCTACAGATGCGTTTTCGGCTAAGGCACAGATCGAATGCCTGTATTATAGATGTAGGAAAACATAGATCCCGCGTAGCCAAAAGTCACGCGATACGCAGAAGAAAAGGGTGGTAATCCTTTTCTTCTGTGTACATCAAATCTTGTAGCCAATATTATTGATAAACCGCACATCACTGACTGCCACCTTACGCACACTAATGAGTAACACACACTAACATACCTAAAAAGTGGTACACCCATGTAATTCAATCGAAAGCGGTTCATTAAAAGTCGTATTCCAACCGCTTCTAATTTTAAAATGCGACACTGACTCATTTCGGATTGTGTCCGAAATGCGACACTGACTCATTTCGGATTGTGTCCGTTTTGTATTCAATGAAAGATATACAGACGACGGTTTTTAACGAAGGTCATTTGTAACAGGTGCGAAGAGTACTATTCTATTAGCCGTTTTTATACTCCCTTTATGCTTTCCTACCTCTATGGCCTGTATACTATAGGCGTACAACATAACCGAGAGCTAGGGTATGCAGAAGGTGCGAGGAAGGGGTACCGGTGATCGAGTTTTGTCGTACCTCACCCCTGCACCTCATGCCTACCCCGGCTCTCAATTAAGTGTACGCCTATAGTCATTTCACTGGTTTGAAAGGACTATAGGCAACACGAGGACCATGTTACCAATTAATGTGTTTAATAATTACACAGTAATTGGTAACATGTATCGAGAGGTATCGGAATCGTAGTACCGTCAACAATTTGGACGGGAATTCGACGTCTACGCTTACGCTTCATAATGATGTTAATAACACAACACTATTTTCTATGTTTACGTTTTGTACGTGTAGTTATACTCGTCTTTTATACACTACTAGCAAGAAAAATAAAAGATAGTCTATGCTCATCCGGGATGATGTAGGATTCTAATAGTGAAATATATTTTTAAATCAGTCCAGTAGTTTCTGAGCCTATTCAACGCAAACAAATAATCAAATCTTTCCTCTTTATAATATTAGTATAGATTATATAGCTGTTGCCCGCGACTACGTCCGTCTAGAATAGAAGAAACCATATATCCTTTCTCTGGTTTTAAGCTATCTTCATAATTTTTATCGAAAAGGGTTTAGCGGTTTAGCCTCGAGAGCGTAAAACAGACAAAGTTCACATTTATATTGTAAGGATAACTGTTGTATACCTACTTATCGAAACCCTTTTTTTTTCAACGCAAATTTTCTTCGCACCAACCTTAGTTTTTTCCGTTTTGCCTTCTGGTTGACTGATAGAGAATATCATAGGGCATTAAAGCCGCCATTTGGACTTAATTATGCTTTGTGCAATTAATTAAAATAAATTACATAAAACGCTTCGTCAGGTTGCACTACCTTAATATTTTTTATATTTTAAACCGATGCCTTAATATTTTTTACCGTCTGAAGACATCGAGTAAGTGTTATAAGTATGTAATATATATATACATAATGAATGCAGGGTCGTGGAGTAATTTGTATGCATAATTAATTACGTACCAAAATAAATCAGAGGTTCCTCTCTCCCCTTCTTAACTGGATTCCGGCGAAAACTCTGTTAAAGTTTATAATATTCTTGTAATTATGATTATTGTTTTGTTAACCTTATTAAAAAAAATATCAAAATTACCTTGAAGCGATTCGATTGTTAAAAGATGAATCTGACCTAAGTACAAAACATAAAAAAGTGAAGTAAAAGTCGTGTATAAGTTTGGAACCCGAGCTATTGATTTGTTACGAGTATTAAAGGTAGCCGTTTCGGAAAAAATTTAATAAAGTGCCAGTGAGAGAGCGTGGCTTTCAGTACAAAAGAAAAAAGCCTTGCTACTTGGCAAATTTCATGAGTTCCAGGAGTTCTAGTTCAATGAAATAAAGATCACGAACAAGAACATAGGATACCTACTTATTAGGTTTTCATGAGTGATGAGTTCTCGGATATCAAGATATTAGACTTCTGCCGTACCTCTTGATTGTGTTTACTTAGGATTTTGAAGTTTTTTTATATCTAAGGAACCTGACAGATAGACAATTTAATAATGTCATCCAACATCAGGGTTCCGTTTTTGAGAATCAATATAATTTAGAAAGCAAGATGAGTTTAAACAACGTGAAATAGAAGCTCTAGTCGAACAATGCTGCAATAATCGTCGATTGTTGGTCGGTTCTTGCGGTCCATGTTTAATCATAGCTAACCAATTGAAGCTGAAATAGCAGTAATTGTGGCGCGCAAACATCCATAGTGTCTTGACGAACTATCAGAGGGTCTGGGACAATAGCGGCTGTTGTAGGTATTAGACAAGATATAAATCAGGACGTTTAATTAAATTGACTTAGGTAATGGGGTAGGTAAGCGGGTCGGGAGTTATGTGTCAAGACCGGCGTCTTTGGGGAAATTTCAAGGGTTAGGTCCGAATTGGAGGGGAAATTTGTTATTACTAGAACAGGGTGCTTTTATTACTTTTGTTTCATTTAGCTATTTTGCGAAGAGTTGAAAGGTAAAGATGAAAGTAATTTATGCCGTCGTTGCGTCGGTGCTTTATTGTCCAGAAGTCGACCATTGATTGGGGTTTTTCCAATTTATGTTTTCTGATTACCTTCTATGATGTCTGAAACACTTATCGTAGAGGAAAAATTATGAGGGAATCTTCACTTTCGAGTTACTGAATGTATGATGAGTAATTGGGATTGTTCATATTTTTACAATTACTCCAATTCGGAAACCATTTCGAGGGGTTTTAAAGCAGTTCTGCATTATTGAGTTTTTGAAATATTTATCTATTTTGGATATTTCGACAAAAGTATATTTAACCTTTGTTTGACTTTCGTTTTCGGCTTGCTCCTAGGTGTATCTTACGGGTTAGGCGAAAACAGCTTGAAATAGTATGTTTTAGTAGACTATTACAATCACTTTTTTTCATTGGAAATCATTTAATTGTTGTAATTGAATAGAAAATGCCATCCCAAATTTTAAATAATCATGTCAACCATACAATTTCTGCTAAATAAATAAAGATATTAAAAACAAAACTATTGGGTCAAATACAAAATTAATGAAATCGGTGTCTTAAAATTTCCTATTATTTCGAATGAGAAAGTAAAAACCGTGAGTTCTTTTTTTTGGTCAATCCCAATTGCAAAGATTTTATAAGTCGAAGTAAATCCAACGAAATACGAGAACCCATCTGAATATAATAAAATAGTACACTCTTAAATGCTCTTTCAGCAAGTGTATTGCTTAAAAGTCGAATAATAGACGCAGTACCTAATAGTCTTTAAAGCTTTTTATTATTTACTTAATTGACATGTTAATTAGTTTTAAAATCAGCAAAATATTTGCACGCTTGCATGCGGGCTGAATACACTGTAATTTTTTTTTATAACCCCTTAATTTATAACTGTATTCTAGCAAATAAACTTATTTGACTGGAATTGATTTGTAATGTAAGTAAATAAGTGTCATCACATTATCAACCCAGTAAGATAATTGAAATTTGAACTAAGATGTCATTTGAAAGAAAGCTGGTAAGTACGAGGATTTATAACGAATGATTTCAATGTTATCTGAGGGTTTATTATGACATAAGTAGCTATGCCGTTCAGTTTACGCTGAGAGAAAAGGACAGAGCTATATAACTGCCATAGCTCTGGTCCTTACACTCATCGTAAAATGAATGGCATAGTTATGTCATAATAACCCACCCAGTAGTTATAAAAGTTTATATGCGCGTGTGCGTAAGTTATTGTAGCACTGCTTGTAAAAATGGTGGGAAAGAGATGTTTCCTCATATTTTTCCTGATAAAGAGTATCAAGGTTTCTCGTTCCTTTTTTGAATCCTTACATTGTCGCACGTTTTATCGTTTCCTTCGGCATAGTTTCATGAAACTAAACACGAGCTGAAACACGTTTAGTGCATGCAATTAGCAAAATCGGTTCATTGAGTTGTAACACAATATAACCATTTAAAATAGAGCTGTTCGAGGAAGCCTTATCGAGCAAAAGTTGAACCAATTATAAAGTTGCAACAACGCGTTTATTATTGAACTTTTGTTTATGATTGGGCGAATAGCTGTTATTAAGGAAATTTTCACGATACTCCCAGATGCTCGGGATTGAATAATAAATAAGGTTTAAACTTTATACATAATACAATTTACGACTGTCGATAACAGCATTAATCAAAAACATAATCGAGTGAAAATTCCAAGCCGAAGAAGCAGAAAATTGCGATTGATTTGACAAAGCCGTTTCAAATCAATCGTTTATTTTAAATAAATTAGAGGGAAAATAAAGAGATAAAAGATTTAATGTTCAGTCCTTGTATACGTGTTTTACAAACTCACTTCACTCTTTATTCAAATTTTATACGGTCTTAAATTGATCGTTCCAAAACAAATGAATAACCCTTATCTTCCGTAAAATAAGAATCAAGTGTTCATCATTGGTCCTTGTCCATTACTGGTTCCGTGACCCTCTCAAGCAAGAATGGAATCTGCAGAATGTAAAACGCTCTCAAGTTTATTTTAATATACATACATAAACTCACGCCTTTATTCCCAGAGTGGGGTATATACCTAGGCAGAGCTACAGAATTTCCAACAACTATAAAAACTTTTTGATAATTCTGTAACCACATTTTGCACACTTAGGCGAAGATGTTTACCAGTGTATTAGTGACAGGTTGCAAGCCCATCGCCTAACAGTACTACACGCCTTTATTACCTTAGTCGGCTTTTACGACATCCACGGAAAGATATATTTTAATATGTTTAGTTGAATAATTCTAAATCGTGACCGAAGTATCTGGTAAGCTTTTCCTAGATAAAAGTGGACGCGAGAAAATAGTGCTTACATGGCGCTAAAAGTTCATTTAGCGTTTTCCGCACCGGCCACAAAGTAGGCACTTTTGTGCGATTAAAACTAGATTATCACCTTTTTGTCTCTGTTCAACATTTTGATACCAGTTTTAGACATTCTAGTTAAAAGCAGACTTAGTTGAATCTCTATTTTTGCTATTTGGTTCCGTTTTATTGTAAAACACAGTAGATGTTAACGAAGTCACAGATAGGCGTTAATATTATGCGCAATTTCACCTTATGCTCTTTAATACTGCTATTTTCTGTCTCCAAACCTTTTACCTTGCAAATAATAAGCTATTAGGACAATCTTAATCCTAAATATATAAGTATTGATAAAACTGAACAGACTGTAGACTCCGTTGAACTCCGTAATATAACATTTATTTTCCAGTCTTATTACTCTATCTTACTTCTTACAGCATTGAGAATATAACAAGCACTCAGGCCACCTGATGGTAACTGAGCTCTGTGCCCCATATATATAAATAAATACATACATAAATTCATGCCTTCGTTCCCAGGTTGGGGTAGGTCAGAATTACCAATTACTCTAAAAACTTGTTACTAACTACATTTTGCACAATTATGCTGAGATGTTTACCAGCGTATTAGAGACAGGTTGCAAGCCCATCGCCTAACAGTACTACCAGCCTTTATTTCCTCGCCTCTTACGACATCCACGGGAAGACATGGAGTAGCACTATGCTAAACCGGCAACCACACGAGCCTTATCACTACATAGTATAAAGCAAAGTCGCTTCCCGCTGTCTGTCTGTCTGTGTATGTTGTTTGCTTAGATCTTTAAAACAACGCAACGGATTTTGATGCGGTTTTATTGATACATAGAGTGAGTCAAGAGGAAGGTTTTTATGTACGGGTGTTACAGAAAAGTCATATAAACAGAAGCGAAGCGAGGGCGGGTCGCTAGTATAAATAAATAATAGATCATTTGAAACTTCGAAATATCTTTTGTTAATGCATCTTCCTGCACATCTCATTACGCTAACGCTCATTAACTTGCCTTCAGCGTCGGTAAATACATTTTAAGATAACCTTTTTGTAGCATAAACCTGCATAAAACTGCTTAAAACCTAAAACTTTGCAAGCGGAGTGTTAGCCACATCAAATTGTATATAGTTTAGGAAACTTCCACCTCAGTGGACTAGATCCTAAACTTGCCAAAGTGGCACTTCGCAGTCAATCGCCTATAAGCGCGCGAGCTGGCTCCGAGTTTTACACTCTTGGTGCAACTTCCTTAATAAATAATAATCGATCGCTCTTGTCAGTCTTGTTTTATAGCTTCAGACTTTAATTACAGTAATTAATATGAATAGTGTGCTCTTTTATGGGCTATAGCATGGAGAAGTTTATTAGCGGCGAGGATGGTGATTTTAAACTTTAAATTGTTTTCTGAGCTTGTCATTTTTCTTTGAGATTGATTGCGTGGGAATAACCAATATAATAATAATATGAAGAAGGAGAAGAAGAAGAAATACATTTATTAACCAACCATAAGACACACAAATATACAAATGATTCAACAAAAATGTGAAGTAAACTGGGATAGCACGCAAATATGTGACCTCGCGGCGGTGAAACGGACACTGGCTCAGCAAAATGATGAAGTTTCAGACACCTACAGCGCTGATTTTCAGCCAGTACCGGCAGTGACTCACGGAACGCTGGCCAAACATACAATACAATACAATACAAAACACTTTATTGTACACCAAACAATAACATTACATACAGCATTATTAAAAACAACACAGGTAAACAACAGGCGGTCTTATCGCTGATACTATATTATATAAGAAAGATATTATACGAGATTATTTTATGAGAAAGATCTATTCATTAATTTGTTACTTTTTACGACGAGCAGGTAATCTCACAAAGTCAAGGCAACATTGTTGTCATTAAACCACAATATCATCGCGATACATTTTCGAGTAGAACGGTCGTTTTATTACTTTGAAATAAGAAAGCGAGAATTCTTCAGGGAGGTCGGAATCCGAGTATTATTTCGTTAAGGTCTGCTCAACAAACTGAGATTGGATCAGGTATTTTTTTCCAGGAGCCCCGGTGGACTCGGCTAACAATATTGCATTGAAGCGTTATTGCACCACCCTGACGCCTTTATTTATAGGCCTTTGATTAGAACTTCGATGACATGAATGCGTCGAAATGTTTCTCAGATAACTGTTAGCCTATAAGTAGCTTTCCGCTCCTTAGTGTCAATTGTGTTATCGTGGATACGGTCGTGTTACTGGTTTGAGTTTATTTCGCTATTTAAGACACTTAAATGACAAGTTGAGTTATTAAAGTTTGTGGAAATTACAAAAGACATATTAAAAAAACCAGCAAAGTCACCTACCACCGGCAGGTAATTCAGAATTCATAGTATTTCTTTCAAAAATTAATCGGTTTAATATGTCTAATTAATTCGATTCCATCTTGGCATTATTCTTGTTGTTGCCAGTTTTGAAATACGAAATTCCCAAATTGCCAAGAGAGTTAGTAGAGAATATTGGAAATTGATAAGAATATATTTTGAGTTAAAAAACTGGAAATTTTACATAGGGTCAGGTCATTAAACATACTGGTAATTGAAAAAAAAACATTTGAAAACGGCCAAGTGTGAGTATAGAATAAAGAAATTTCAATATAAAATTAATTTTAATTTTGAAACAATATTGTAGGAATTCATAAATAAATTGTTCTATCATTGTTCCGCAAAATTTGCCGGTGATTGTATTTTGTCATTTGTGAAAACACCATTCAAATTTGAATTGATATCTTTTTTAGTTCTTCAAATATTTCACAACAACTAAACACTTACAATGATCACTTTTACCAGTATAATGGGAAATATGTCTTTAACTAGCATCTCTATGTAGGTATGCCCACAGAGATAAATAGAATGATGTTTTGCAAGTGTCAGACAAAGCAGTCACGCACACAAGCATACAAAAACTGGCCTGTTTCTGTCGTAGTGATAACAGGGCGACACTATCTAGAGAGTAAATAATCAAAGTTATAGCCCTACAAAATTCGCTTTTCCACACGAAAAGATCTTCACACTTTTTTTGAGAATATTCGAAAGTTTTTTGACACTTTTCAACCCAGCTGGATTTTGAAGTGCCATACCAACGCTACTGAAAGTGTTAAGAATGTGTCTTTTAAGAATCGACCTAATTTGATTATTTTATTTTTTATTACCTTCTGCCCGCGACTTCGTCTGCGTGGACATCAGAATTTGATCTTACCAGGGTGAATAATATATAAGTTTGTCCTATCCGAAACGACAACGAAATATAGCACTGTATCTGGAAAATCGCTTAACCATCCAGTGACTTTGACCACACCAAGGCCACTTCGATACAGCGTTTTAAATCAGAGCGCCACCTTGTTCATATATGGAGAACTAAAAGTGTAATTCTTTAGTAACTTTTATGTACACACACACACATCTATGAATACAAACTGAAAGGAATAAGGATGACAAGCGTAAACAGAAATCAAAACAGACTACCTACACATGGCTAGATGAGATTTCACCTTTTTCATTTTGTTACTCGTCCATACAAAGTGGTGCCACCTTGTGAGCAAATTCATAGCTTTTAACGACTAATTTGATTTCCCGTAGGAATGATAGGTTAATTCGCAATAAATAATCGAAATCCTTGAATTAAGTTCCCATGTTATAAACGGTGACTCTAAAAATGGTAGAAACGTTTTCTGCTGCTCATTCTGGGTTACTCGTATTTTTAAGTTCATATCTCGAATGTACATACTTCCCTTCTACAACTATATTATATGTATAGATTGTTTTATTTAAATAAGTATCTTCAATGAAATTTAATTTCCAGAGAACAAACTTGGTTCAAGGAAAGGTTAGGTTTCTCAGTTTATCTCATTGCTGAGTTTCGTTAGATAAGAAAAACGTCCGAGGCAGCCTGTGTAGTGTAGTATCATCCAATGAATATTTAAATGAAGGAGATTGCTTGCTAGAAAAGTTATCATCATTTTAGCTAGGTGTTTACAGACTTTACAGTACGATAAACAGTGAGAAAAGGGAATCTACACATACTTATGTAATTTACGAAATTTTTAATTTTTAAATATCTTTAATATGTATATGAAGAGAATGATAAATGAAGATGAAGCGAAAGAGGTACAGTCAAAGACATAAGTCGCTAAACAAAATAAAGCTACGAAATGAACTGTACACGAGAACTCTCCATGTGTTAATATACAAAGGTATGTTCTAAACTCCTTGTTCGTCATGAACGTTCAAAAGTCCCTAAACACTACCATAACTTAATTAACGCCAAAAGTCGCTGGACACTTAAACTCGATGAAATAATCCAAAAGTCACTGTACGCTAAAATTTCACGAAGAAGTCCAAAATTAACTGGACGTTATTTCAACACTTTGATATTTATACTTAATATTATTTTACCTATTTTAAAAATACTAAATAAATAGTGTGCAGGTGTTTTGTAAGTATGTGTTAATGGACTTTCGTTGCCATCAATGATAATCTAATTATGTAGATTTATAAAATCCAGCAACTTTTTATAAAATATTGTTTACTCGCATTTGACATTCTGCAATGTTCACATAGATTTGATCAACAATTTGTTCAGCGACATATGGAACTTTACATTGTGCAGGTGTTTTGGAAATTTGGATCTGTTCATCAATTTATGTCTTCGACTGTACTTACGTTTGGTCTGGTGCTTGGCGTTCCATAGTCTCTGCGTACCCCTCTGGGAGACAGGCGTGAGGGTATGTATGTAGGTTTCTGTTTGCATTTGGTCTACTGTGGGGTCCTTCCCTTTAATAATTCACCACTGCATCAAAGGTTGACTACGAGCGAGACACGTCCAAACAGTACCACTACCATGAGTTGCTATCGAAAACTCATATTACGTTCGACAGTTGATAGTGAGTAAAAGTTCCACAAGATCCAGAGTTTTTGATTCCACTTGCGCCATGAGTCACATAAACGTTTACTATGCTAACGTTAACTCGATAGTTCGTATAGTTATCGTTACGTCACGGAGTTAGTAAGCTGTCTCTTTCTAAGATACATGCGTTCCATTTTAAAATATAGAAAAAACCTTACTAATTTCAAGCATCGTAGGTATAGCAGTGTCACTATATAAAGTGTACTTATGTGATTTTTGAATTTGTTTTGGTTTTTTGTCAATGTCATGTTATATCTAGTCATAGTTCATAGCAAATGTATCATACTCAAACACGACGCTTTGGACTCAGTCTATATTGTAATCTCTAATCGTCATTTGTCCAAATTTTCTTTTTCCTCAACTAATTTTATGCTTATATTATAAAACTAGGTATTTTTGGAAAACTTAAAATGTGATCCGACTCAGCTGAAAACCAGTTTAGGACAAACGATACGTTATAGCAAACGTCATTAGGGATTCCAAGGGACACCTTTTGGACTCATACTAGCGATCTTTAGTCCTATAAGTGCTATAAGTATGTATGTATGTATGTATGTAAACACTTTATTGTACAAAAGAAAAACCATAACAATACAATGAATATAGAAATATGTACAAAGGCGAACTTATCCCTTTAAGGGATCTCTTCCAGCTAACCCTTGAGAGATTGAGAAGAGTGAACGGTTGTGCAACGAGTAAACAAGTGTACAAGAAGAAGAATATAACACATTTAGTATCCAATAAAACTTATATAAATAGATAAGTGACCGCTAGAGGAGCGTACAAATCATATAAATAATTTACGCCGTCGCTAGCGAGTATGGTTACTGTAAACTCATAGTAGTGGTACAGGTTATGGGTAGCGCGGCGCACACCGCACTTTAATCGAGAAGCTACAAGTAGACCCATGTACATCTGCCTTTTGTATGGGCTGGGTTGCGTGCGAATAAATACGAATTATGCGATTGAAAAGGAAGCACAAAGTAGGCACGTTCGACCTACCTAAACTCTCTTTTCTGCACTTCTGCACTTATACTTTTTATATTCTGTGGTAAACCGCTGAGTGAATTGTTCAGGAAAGTTATACGGCTGGTTGAAAATGCTATCTGGCAATATGGTAACAAAATAATTGTACAAAACAAAAAAAATACAATTCAGTCGCTATATATTCTAGCTATATAAGGTGCTAACAAATTAGCCACGGATATTTTAAGAGATAATACATTACATTAAAACAATTAACTTTTAACTGTAATTAAGGAACCTTTGTATATTATTTTATTGTTTTAATTTACCGAACAAAAAATATAAATTATAATTAATCTTTAATATAATCACCCCTATTATGTACCTGTCAAGATGTTTAACACTGTTTGTCAAAAGTTGTTTTTCGTAAATGTCATTATGATTCGACGGGAAAACTGTAGGTTATTAAATACTAGCGTCTGAATGATAGTTTAAAGAGGTTCTAGAATGTCTAAAGAGGTCTCATTTAATTATCTTATTAACAGGGTGTTTTAACGTAGCAAATTTGTTTCCTAGTTTTCTCCAAAGAAACATAAGAAAACCTATGATGTTTCATACTTAAATGTACTCCGAGAACCGAGTACTATCAGCTGTAAAAATATCCGTGACTCATTTGTTAGCACCTTATATATTACATTTCTATACCACCTTTAAAAGAAGATCTAAAAGCTTGAAGTAATTAAATTTCATTTATTTAATTCATCACTTAAATAAAGTATTCCAAATATTGGGGAGGGAAATCTCCTTAATTATTTTTTGTGCGTCCGAGCCAATTTGCAAAACCATTTGTCAGCGGATTCCTCCATTTACTTCGAAAGTAATCTAAATATCTTTGTTAAATGAAAATTTTATGTGGCGTTTGTACATCCTCTCTAAGATAAAAACACATTATAAATTACTTCTATCTCCGGAATAAAAATATGGTGAGACTTCGTTTTCTGAATGTCTGTTTTTGTAAACTTATCTACTTGGTGTTATTCTCTTGCTCGTGCGATTTTTATAATAATACTAGCTGACCCAGCAAACGTTGTTTTGCCATATAAATAATTTTTAAAGAAAAATGTTAAGGGTGGACAACCCTTATCACTAAGGGGTATGAAAAATAGATGTTAGCCGATTCTCAGACCTACTCAATATGCTCACAAAATTTCATGACAATCGGTCAAGCCGTTTCGGAGGAGTACGGGAACGAACATTGTGACACGAGAATTTTATATTATATAAGATGAGTGATACGAGTATTATTATAACCTTAATTTGTCTTTGTTTGCAGGTAAGACTTCAGAGCTGAAAAAGTAAAAACTCTATGATCCTCTTTGGTGAGTTTGCTTGTCTATGTTTTAAATCTTTATAATTATGACCCCACAGGAATTTAAATTATTGCACGAACAACAAAAAAATAGTCCAAAATGATTTGTGAACACACGTTTACCGTCCTAAGCTTCCATGTCCTCTGAAAAGATTAAAAATGTAAAATTATTTAAATAGCGCTGAGACATGGTTTATAATGCCGTGAGTAAAACTGGGATGTGGGTCCCAGGCCCAGGAAAGAGAAAGCAATATACTCGTACACTTTCGTCGCAGTTAGTCTTATTTATTCCCTAACTATAATACTGATTCATTAAAACGTCAATCTTGACTATAATTATATTGCTGACAAGTAAATAAGAACTTATATTAAAAGTTTAAGGTATTAAAATTTAATATATTTTAGCCCGCCTTGATTTAATATAGTAACCTTAGTGCTTTGTGCAACCAGAGTTGCGAGTGATAGCCCTTATCTGCTTATGAATAAGGTCGATCTAATTTGCACGAGCACTCAAGTGGCTTAGCTCCGGTCAAGTGAATAAGAGTTTACGAAAGTTTTTATCCATCGACAATATTTACAGCATAAAATCAATATTGTTAAAATAAGTTAATAGATAGGCTTCAATCGTTCAACTAAGTTAAAACAGATAGGGTAGCATCGCAAAGGACTATTTTCACCAGTGTTAATAACATTCCTAACTATTTACGTAGGTACTACATGTACATGAATTTCCATCATTATTAGGTACGAAATATGATATCGCGTTAATTCAAAGAACATTATTGAGTGCCAGAATGTAATAATTGGTTTCATCCGACCGAGAGATTACGCCCTAATAATATTTTGACGTAGGCCGGGAAAACAAAGGTTGCTGGCTTAGATTTATTAGATTCCCATTCGCACCGCGCGTGTGCATGTTTATTCAGCTGGGTCATTTCATTGAGATGATTATTTTATTCTGTGCGAGGCATTAGCCAATCAATATTTTGCTGTCTTTTGTTTTTTACACGGATGACATAATTTAAAAAGCGGTTTGGTCTTGGTTGGTTAATAGGTCAATGGTTAATAGTTTTCTAGATCTGTATCTGTGTATGTGACAAAGTGTGGATAAGGCATCCGTCACCTTCTGACATGTAAATAAGTATAAAAGTGACGGATGCTTTATCTACGTTCGGCACGCGATATACTAGGCCCGCTAGACGTTAAAGCTGTAAAAAGTTATCTCTCTCGTTCTAGTTGCAAAAAACTCTATTTGTTTTGTCTGATATTTTAACTTTTTATTGTTTTTATGTTAATAATATAATTTATTAATAAAAAACAAATCCATTCTATTTCAAAAGGGTTAAACTTTCTTCAAACGTTATTTTTCTCAAGCTTGTACACTAAGCCTTAGGTATGTAAGGGTTTTGGTTAGTCTAAAGTGAGTTAGTGAGTGTGAGCCCTAATTAAAAGCCCTAATTAAAAGTACTTTGGGGGCTAAAAAGGGGAGTTCTATCATAGCGTTACAACAAAGGAACTTACTTTGATTTGAGAAGCAGGAAACTGGGTGGTCTGCTACAAACTTACTTGTCTCGCTCGGTATCGGCGCGCGCTCGGGTATCGGCAGGGATTCAATTAAAACTAAATTCTCTTTTAATTTTATAATGTGAAAAAATATCAAACACTATTTTAGTACAGTATATGAGCGAAAAAAAGACACGTTACAGTCGCACAAAGTACGTAAAAGATTTGTTCCATTTTGGACGACAGCGTGTCTTTGATATGTTTGCAAACTGCAATTAAAAACGGATTGCGGATTTCTTTCAGCTTACATGATTATGATCGTTTCCTTAGGCCACTACAATATCAATGTCTACTTTTATCTTTTATCACATTTTATTACTAAAGTTGAGTCAATGAAAGATAATTCTTACCTATTTATTTCTTTGACGTTTAATAAAACACTATATAAGTATTCAAATATTCCAATGAACTCTAGTTATTAAAATTATTAGTCACCTGTGGGGCTAGACAAGTTGCCATCGTTCACGAACGCTGGCGTTAGGTGATCACTGGCGACATGTATTGTCATTGAAAAATGTATGGGAATGACGTAAGTCACGTGATATATCACTCGTTACAACTGACACGCTTGTCTAGCCTATTTAATTATGACAGCGCCAAGGGACAGGTGATCACCAAAGTGATCGCCTAACGCTAGCGTTCGTGAACGATGGCAACTTGTCTAGCCCCACAGTATTGTTAATGCCTTGCTTGCGATTAAAAAGTAAAAAATTACGAAATACGGCTGACACAGTGCTCATCCTGAACCCTGAACTAACTATATCTCATATTCGACGAGACGTTAACCTAAAGTTGCCGTCAATAGAACTTGCTAAAGATGTAAACAAACCAAATGAACCAATTCACCATGATTACTAACGTACTTTTAAAGAGCAAGTGAGGTCTTTGCAATGATTTATACACTAGATGATTATTTTCATATTATGTTTAAGGTGAAATAACTATTAATTATACGTAATTTTTTAATAAAAACACGCTTGGTGAATATTTGAGGTTATGTCAAACAGTAGGTACTAATTTGTTTACATCGTTCACAAGTTCTATTGACAGCAACTTTAGTTGGTGACCCTGCCTACGAAGCTAACAGTCCCGGGTTCAAATCCGGGTAAGGGCAGATATTTGTGTGATTAGTGCAAGTATTTCTTCATGAGTCTTAGGTCTTCTATTTATTTAGTATGTAGGTATCTATACTAATATTATAAAGCGGAAGAGTTTGTTTGTTTGTTTGCTTGAACGCGCTAATCTCAAGAACTACTATTCCGATTTGAAAAAATATTACAGTGTTAGATAGCCCATTTGTCGAGGACGGCTATAGGCTATATATATAATACTCACATAAACCGCAGCGAAGCGAGTGCGGGTCGCTAGTTTCTTTAAATAACTAAGTTTATCGTTGTCTAGTACCCATAGTACAAGCCTAGAGCTTAGTTCGGGACTAGGTCAATCTGTCTGGCACAGTCCCCTGATTATTATTCATTATTTTAGTTGAACGTGACCAAACCAAAACACATATTCCATGTGCAAAGCTGGATCGATATGCAAAATAGAACAATTATAACTCAAATCCCGGAACGTCCGAATGAATAGAGAAAGAATCTCTTGCATTACATGGCCGTCGGAAATATCCAAACGGTTCGTGCCAAATAAAATATTCACCCGGCGTAATTTAAAAGCTTCCAGGTCACTTACTCCTGGCTTACCTTGTCATCCCGACGGCTGAGTACTCAAATATGCACTCTAATGCTGACGAGCTTAAATACAAATCCGCCCCGGTTCCCAGTGCTGAGTATTTGAAAAATGCTAAATGTAAAAATTTCGCCTCGTGATTTGATTAAATATATCGAGATGCGACATACTCGTCGGCAACTTGGGGTAAATCAGTTTATTATGCGACGAGGGAAAATATCACGCCCTAGAACTCTTACAGCTTCACCTTACACTAATAGTAGTACCTACCTAATAGTAATAGTGACATGTATATGATAATAAAATTATCATCAATAAATAACGTCTAAAATCTATGTTTATATATGTCTTTATAGTTGTATCCAGGATGAATCATACACAAACTAAGCCACTTCCGAACTAAACTTAAAACAAGTTTTTACCCTTATTGCTAACGTATTGATTACGACTCGGCCGCCTTTACTGTCAAGATGTTAAGAGCTATCATAATGTATGTAATGTATTACAACACGATAGCAATGGGGGAAAGACATAGCGGCTCGGGAATGCAAATAACCGGTTATAACCGGTTTTAACCGGATATTTCATACAAAAACGGTTCTTAACCGGTTAATAGCGGCTCTTGAGTATTAGACATCAAAAAATATACTTGTTATTCAGTAATAAATATTATTTGGAAGCTCGAAAACTAAAATTTGACATCATCTATCTCACATTGCCCCGACTGGAAAGCGAACCTGCGACCATTAGATTTGTAGGCAGGGTTACTACTAACCCTTAGGCTGACTGCATTACATCAATGTCGCCGCATCTTCAAGTGTGCTAATTAACTATGTCGTAATATTAAAACAACCCACACGCCATAATCTAGAAATAAATGTCTGATAAAGGATTCTCGTGTTAAGTATCGGGATTATTTTCATTTGAATAGAGTATACGAGTAGGTATGGTGTTACGATTCTCTAAAAATAATACCAGATTAATAAAATATAACGGTGTAGGGGCGGCGCTATAAAAATCTGCTATTTTTGAATTTATGTTATGTAAAGCTTTGAGTATTATTAGGACTAGAGGACGCCTGCGAATTCGCAAGCATATAAATAATTTACTGATACTCCCCGTATTTCGTCGATTTTCTAAAAATACCAAAAGAATATTCCCATCCAATTTCAAGTCTCTACGTTAAGCAGTTTGTGTGTTATCTGGCAGTCCGTCAAAGTTTTATACAAATATATACATATAAGATAGAAAATAATAATGACGTGGAATTCAAGACAACAAAACGTGCTTTAACATGATGTACGTGATAGAATACGCTGGTATAGTACAGGTTTCCTCTGTATCAGAGTGTAGACTGTAAACAACATTATCGTCTCAGTGAATATGATATTGTTTGTGCACTGCTTGATGGTACAGGGAGTGATGATGGCCTAGATTACGACGAGGACAGCCCGCAGCCCAGCAGACCCTGATTGTGTATCATACTTTTTGATCTCATTACTCAGTGTTGCCTCAACATTCCTGTTTTTCACAAAATAGGAAAAAAATTGCAGTAACAAATTTTATTTCTTTCGAGTTCATGACTTTAAAGGACTAATAACGACATGTTTAGCGCGTCTTCGACAAATAAGCTAGATACAACAGTGAGTATGATAAGGACTGTCTACTTGTAGTTAGTACCTACCTACGCGAAAAACAAAAAGGACATCTTACCTATTTGAAAATAGGTGCAACTATTACATTCGTCTTTCGGCCTGCATTGATTCCTGCGTATTTCAGATCAGGGGGGTGATTATGATATTGCTATGCAGTTAAATTTACGCTGAGAGAATAGGACAGAGCTATATAACTGCGCTCTGTCCTTTACACTCGCCGTAAAATGAGTTGCAAAACCATGTCATAATAACCCCTCAGGACGCTTTTCGGTCAACAGACTCGACAGTAACTCGAACATCGGGCACGGCTGCTGGTTCGTTAGCCACCGGCGCCGTCGGCAGCTTCGCACATGTATATTCGGCTGTAATAGCACACATATTCCAAGATTCTGTTTTTAACGCCTGACACAAAATGGAGGAAAGTTTTGGTTCAAAGCCTTTGTTGCTCTGTGGCCTTCTGTCTGTTTTGTCTTAACAGATTTTTAAGGTAGTTTTATAACAGACCATCCTGCATGTAAATTTGTACGAACTACACGTTTTCATTGCTCTTGAGTGAAGAAACTATTTAACGATCATGTCTATTTACACGCTTATAACAAATCAAATGAAATCATGGACACATCCGTGCTTCCCCAGGGTTTGAAGTTTCCGGGTGTGAGTTTTTTAAAATGATACTTAGGTTAAATATTTGTATGAATTAAGTTTTTTTTTGATAAGTGTGTTTCCTCTAAAGTATTTGTGTAGACGTATTAGCTTAGCTAACTTCGAAAGTTTTAGGAACTATGTTTTTTTTAAACATTTTCCATCACATTTTTTGCACGTTTTATAACTCGTAGAACATACCATTTATCTTACACCTGTGCGAAGCCAAAAGGGAGCAAATTAAAAACCCTGTCGGTGGCGAAATATTCACCCGCGCGACTGAAATCACATTTAGGGGTGATATTTTTACAATCGCTCGTTCGATGATCAGCTGCTCCCCTTCATATGGCATTCGTTCTCTCCAACCTGTATAAATAAAAAGTGCGATAAAAAATTGCGGTGATGTTTTGGTAGGTTCAGAGTAGGCTGCATTTGTGAGAAATTGATATAAACTTCGATCGCACGCTTCATTCGCGAAATTGGGTTCTTTCTAAAACTCATGTTGCTGGCGCATCTGTTGAAAGTTAAGTCATTAAGCTGAAGATGGTACGATTGTTTTTGGATTCTCGACTAGAGTAATTCCGAGTTAGTAGTTAAATAGTATAGAAAAAGCAAGGGTTTTTCTTCCAACATCGAGTCTACTCTTACTCTTATAGTTTCCGAATTCTCCATCTGGGGGGGTTAATATGACATTGCTATGCAGTTCAGTTTACGCTGAGAGAAAAGGACAGAGCTATACATATAACTGCTATAGCTCTGTCCTTTACACTCGCCGTAAAATGAATTGCAAAATTGAAAAAAAATTGAAATTAATTGAATTGAATGAGTTTATGGACCTTGACTTATAATTTGTTTTGTTTTAATACGTTTTGTTGTTTTTTATTATTTTTACTTAATGTTTTGACTTATTTTGAGACGATCCTTAACGGTGAAATTGAAATTATTTATTTGCAAGAACATACACAGGTGTTTTAAATATAATATACATGTCAGTAGAATTTCAGTACAAGAAGGTATGCTCTGCCACATTTGGCATGCAAAATCTTAATCTAACTTAAAAGCTACTATTATTTATTCATACAATTTATCAAAATATTCATGTATCTTATAAAATGGTCGAGTAATCAAGTAGGATTTTAATTTCTTAGAAAAGTCATTTATATTATTACATTGCTTTATGTCCTCGTTTAAAAAGTTATAAATTTTTATACCATTATATTCAAGGCTTCTTTTATAATTCACATAATTTTTAGATTCTGGTAACTGAATGTCAAAATTATTTTTACATAACCTTCGTGGTCTGTTGTTAGTACTGCATGCAAAACTGGATTTATTTTTATAAACAAAAATGCAAACTAAATATATGTAAAGTGATATCACGGTTAGTATGCCGTGCTTCACAAAAAGTGGACGGCAATGTTCTAGAGGTTTTGCCTTTTCGACATGCCTAAGAGCCTTTTTTTGCAATATTAGAACATGATTCACATCAGTACTATTACCCCAAACCTCAAGACCATACCTTATTAAACTCTCAAAATATGCAAAGTAAACCGTTTTAAGTACAGAAGAGGTCAATATTTTTGATAAATTTTTTAAAGTGTAACAGGCGCTGGCCAATCTTCTTCTTAGCAGGCTTATGTGGCTTGACCAACGCATCTGTGTGTCTAGTTCGACACCTAGAAACCTGACGTTATCAGGTGATACGAGTAACTTCTTAGTTCTGTATTGTTATTGTTATCCTGACTTCTTATTACTATTTTGATTATATTAAAGTTTATGTATATTGTTGACGATTCCAATGTAATTTCTTGTACTTTTGACATAACATGCAATGTATACTGTGACTTACTTAGGAAAATAAATATCATTCATTCATTCATTCATTCATGTCATAAAAAATCCTCAGTGGGCTTATTGTGACCTATCTGTGCCATTCATTTTACGCTGAGAGAAAAGGACAGAGTTATGTAACTGCTATAGCTCCGTCCTTTACGCTCACCGTAAAATGAACTGCATAGCTATGTCATAATAACCCTTCTGATCGATCTAAAACTGCACCCATTTATATGTCAGACTTAAAACAAAAGAAAACCTTCGACGTCTTTATTAATTTTGAAGTTTGCGTGGTTTTTGTTATTTGATTGTCATACGATATAAACTGAGTTAACATGGAGTTATCTTAATATTTCGCTCGTTTGACCAAACTAACAAGAAGTGCTTTTAAACACGTAATTCTTTGTTTCGCTGTCGTGACCCTCGCGATAACGTTATCACTTTTATAATAATTATAATGACTTAATGACTGCAACCGCCGATCTTACTCTTTTTGTTTTGCGTCTTAATTGGATATGATTCATTTATTACACAATAAATATTTTTTAGGTATATAGCACGTTTTTTTCTACCTAACTGATATTAATTAATAACTACACGTGTTCCACGAATGCTCGAAACGTGAATTTCATGTTTTTAAATTGGCCGTGTTCAGAAAACCGTGAAACGGAATACAAATAGCAGGAAAAATTATTACTTCGAACAAAAATACTAAGGGTTAATTAACTTTTCGGCCAGCACTTAAACGAAATATAAAACGTCGAAAAAGTATTTCCGAACGTTCCGGGAAAATATGTTTTTTTTTAATTTTCAATTTGAAACGCATCGCATTCAGAACGGTTTTGTTACGAAACCAATTTTTTACTTTTTACTCATATATTATATAACGTCGTGGCATCCAGTATATTTTATTCTGGTAACCCTCTGAGAGGGAAGATGAGAAGAAGAAGGGCCGATTGAAATATCAAAATCACTGCAAAATGGGTGGACCGCCATTAAAAAAAAAGGAGACCAGTATATTTTGCAGTCTAAAAAAAACAATCAATAAGACGCCTTAACTAAATTTGAATAGTGTTGTAAATATAACTAAACTTCTTTGACGTCTGGTTGTCAGGAGGACACAGTAAACATAAAAACCTTTTTTTCATGACAGGCACGAGCTTCACATACCAGAGCTCAAGTTTAATAATTACATAAATTACTATAACGCTGTCTTAACTAGCTTTTAGAATGCACGACACATTACGTTACTAAATTGGTACTTATAACATAATATTTCTAAGTCGATGTTTAATTAAACGTTATTCGTGTATTCTCCAACATTTACGTTATCATGTAATGACTAAAAGTCTTGCGGAGAGCTTCTTGTGAATTGAACATTTTATATCTTTTGAAAAATATGTTCCTAGGTACTTATCATAAGTATCTAAAGTAACAATGCATAATACGGTCGGTTTCCAGGAAAACTTGAGTAATAATGTTATATTACAGAACACAAAGGAGTCAGTCGCCGTCTCAGGCGGACCTTATCGGCAGAGACAGCAACCGCGTCCGTTTCAATGAAATAAAGTGGAATATTACAAAACACTTTTTAAGAACGGCTGTATTGATAAAAATTTGCAATATAATGTATACCTAACCAACCAATATTTTGTGCTGTTAAATTACATAAAAAACGATTTTAAGAGATTGTTTGATGCTCATATTCTATTTGCTGGGTGTAAAAATAAAGTTCTCACAAACGAGTAACGACTGTCATAATCTCAACTGTGATTTGATTTAAGCTATGAAATATTTTTAGCACGAAAAATTTTAAACCAAATTATTTCATTAAAAAAGTTTGCCACAACTTAAAATTGTATTAATGATTGGGGAAAAGTACTTTAAATAAAGCCATATATTTGTATGTATGCACAAATAAATGTTTAACAAATTAAGTCTTATAATATAAAACAAAATGTACCTACTTTCTTAACAGTGTAGAGAAGAGACAGGCAACCTTCTTTATACAACTAAAATAATATCACCTAAAATCAGGTGAGACTGAGATCAGAGGCAAACCCATTAACCAATCGCCTGGATGTCTATGGTGTGACGTAGTGTAAATTCTTTCATCTCGAAATGCTGCAACCTCTAGCGAAACGCCATAAACGAAATCTACAGAAGAAAATAGCATCCATGGCGTGTTTATGAACCATTGGTGTGGCAATATTAAATGGCGTAAATTTAATAGTGCACGGCATGTGTCCGACAGGATTTTCGAGAGCATGTTTCGTGCTGCTCGTTTGGCACCTACTAAAGTGGTTTTTTGAATGAAAAGGACATGAAATTTTCGTATTTGAATTATGAATAGTTGAATGAACATTCTATGTAACTATGCTCTTTGTTAGTTTTACATTTCATTGATTGCGACAAAGGTTTAAAACAATATAAACAGTATACAGCTTTCTAGAACATAATTAAGTACTCAATTCTAGGAACAACACGAAGAATTAATTAGGAAAATACAGTGCACATAAATTCTTTATGCAAACATTTCGCCGGCGTTTCCTAATTGCGTTTCTCTTAGATATTCATTGCAGTATACTTACGTTGTAAGCGAGGCGGTCGATATGTGCTTGGACTGTCGCCAGGGGCTGTGTGGCTGGTGGAGTTAAGAGGCGAAGTGTTTTACACATATAAGTTCTAAAAACTACTTCTTACACTTAGTTTTGTGGACCACATTGTGATATACTTTAAGTGCCTAAAAAAACACGTTGACTTATAAATAAGTGGAAAGCGCGTGGAAAAAATACATGCTGTACATATCTAATATTAACTAATAATAGTTTTGACAGATCTTGATAAAATGTATTTTATTATTTGTCTTGTGCCATAATGATACAATAAATAAGGCTAGGCGACAACGTTTCAGTTTAATTACTAAAAGTTATATAACGGAACCGAAGCACATACAATCGGTTTGAAAGCTATCGTTTATGTGCACATTTCTTTAATGCTCGACCGTTTAAGATGGCCATTAGGTTATGCGAATTTGACCTTTAGTTTCTCGGCTATAGAGCCTTATGTAGGCACGTCGTACAGGCGCGTGGAAGTTTAATATTATTTCCGTGATAGCAGTCGTTTCCTCGCGGTCAATTGGTCCCGCTGGAAGCCCGCCAAAGTCACATAGATGTTGGTACTAAGGTGCCTACACCCCGCCATGTATCAAGTTTCTTTGCAATTTTGTTCGGATCTGCAAATTGGTTAGGTTTAGTTCGCTCCCCGCTGAGCATACAGCGTGTTCTGATAAATAATACTTGTAAGCATTTTTCGTTTTCGTACATACCGTAAATTTATTGTATTTTCACGAACATTTTGCACACATTCGTATCGACATTTCATGTCAAGTGAAGACTATTTAACTTAAATTTTCACGCGGTGGGGTAAAAACCAGGACAGGTTTGGAAAAATGAGTATTTATCTACATTAAAACCTGCGTAAAAGCTCCGGTACCGCGTTGGAAGGTTATCTAACTATAGTTAATTATTAAGTTTTAAACGGTCCCCGACGGAGCAAAAGTTGGCGTGGGTCGAAGCGAGGTGACGCGAGATATGGGCCGGCCGCTAACTCGGTTTCTCTGGTCACTTTAGTCAAATAAGGGACGTGGTTTGGTGGAGGAATACGCGGGTGCGGACGCTTTTATTCTGTTTAATTTACTTGCACTCTTAAAAATTTTGTATTCATCAGATTATCGTAAATAAGGAAAATTTCAAGCAGTAACATAATGACCGTTCACAATATTTTGTACATAAACATATGTTAGAGTAGTAAATGAAATCTGTAATGCAAAAACATCAATCCAAAATTACGCTACAATATGGATAATATTACAACATTCTCCTGTCACGTAAAAAGTGGCCACCTTTTCCCGTTAAGCTGACTACTCAACGGGTAATTGTAAAGTTTGTTACGTATCCCATAAATTGTGTATTTACTTGCGCTACAAAAACGTATCGTCTGATTGCAAGGAAATTCCTTAGTTAGTTAGAAAACACAATAATAGTCATAAGGGCGCCACTGGACGCTCGACGTTTGCTCGGTGCAGTCTTAAATCGTCATTAATTGTCCCTGAATGCGGTCGATAAATGCTCTTGCATCCTCATAACATAATTAATAAGTTTGGTTTACAGTGGTCGTACATAACATATCTTGTGCAGTCTCCTCGCGGATCGCTTCCACCGTCTTACCCACTAACCTGTCACCAAGCGGCAGTGTTCGCATTGTTGTGGTCTGTTGCGCGGTAACAGCCGGTGACACAAGGGGGCATAAAGGCATTCCAAGACTTCCTAGGGTACAATATCTTTACTACTTTGGAAAAACCTCGTATATCATATATTTCGAGATGAGAGTTTGAACTTAATTCACTTCACGTTTACGTTTAAAATCGTACGTCATGAAATATGAGATACGAGTTTTTTTTTAAAGCAATGACGGTTACGTAACGTATTAGGGTTGGCAACGCATCTGCAATTTTAAGACTGCAAATGTCAATGATCCTGAAAACCCTTGGTCTCTATTTTCCTGCGCAAAACCATATTAACGACGCAATGGCTTAGTTGGTAATGATAGCCTACCAAGCTAGCGGCACCGGGTTCGATTCCCAGTATGGGAAAATAATTATTTGTGTGACGAGCGCGGGTATTCGTTTCTGAGTCTGTTAGTATTGAAGTATTTATATCGTCGTCTAGTACCTACCCATAGTACAAGCCTAGAGCATAGTTTCAGACGTGACGAGAGTGCGACAATTTTAGAAAACCGTTTACGTGACTTTCATGCGCTACGTTAAATAACGTCGCCGACACTCATACAATGTTTTACTTCACTTCATCGAAAGCTTATTTCTGTTTTTAGGTCATCATAAGCATGCTTTACTAAGGTTAGGTTAAATCTGTGACCACCAAAAAAGTATAACTCCTGCATGCATGCGCCTGTCGATAAAATAAAATATTCTATGAGTCTCGGCGATTAAAGGGTAAACCACGCACGTGACTGTTATATAGAATAAATAACATTTTACACGTCATTATCTTTCAATATCCCATATTGCCGCTCGCGTGTTTTATTAATTTTCGCTAATTCTTTCAGTGTGTCCATTCAGCGCAGGCTTGTGTACGGAGGCAACCATCGAATGAATAAATTGAGTGTTTTTGTCCGGCAGGTGTGTGAATTAGAAATGGAGCAAACAGTCGATTACAGTATCGATTCGGCTCACTAACCCAGTTGCGTTTTATTCTGTTTATAATATAATGGCAGCGGTGTCTGGCGCCGTTATAAATGTTACAAATCGACGTCTGCGAACGTATTTGTGTTAATGAGAACGTGAAATAAGTGTACCTTTATGTTCTACTAGCGTCTCGCCTTCGCTTTACTCAGGTTTAAACAAGTAGAAAATTGCCTTTTTCTATGCGGAATAAGAAACTTTGAAATGGTGAAAGATTTTTTGAATAGGTTTCGTGGTTGATTACTAACAAGATTCGCACTCACTCTTTATATTAGCATTGATTTTATAATTTAGTCAATCGTTAATTTTGTGGTAATTTAGGTTTCACGTAGATTAATCAAAATAATATAATTCGATGTTCAATATGCATTAGCATTGCTTTATGAACAAGAACAAAATTTTGAAATAAACGAAGCAAATTAGTAAAAATTAGGTAATTATTATGAGGCATTGACAGTGATTAGTCCTTACTACAATTTCTCGCACGTTGAATTTATTGACTGATGTCTTCGCGCTTCGTAAGAATTTAGTATTTGGTACGAAAAGGTACAGTTAATTATACCTACAAACGATATTTCCATCAATTAATTTCTAATTATACTACTTGTACTTTTCTTTAATTACTCTTGTACTTGTCCTTAAATAAATTGACCAGCAATTGACTCATTATTGAAGGCCCGGAGGCCCAAATCCTCGACGCGAACAAAGTTTTATTTTTCTCTGCCCCGGCTCCTAGGAATGTGCAAACAATCGCACAAACTTTTCAGAACGTTAATTTTCAGAGCTAAACTTGTCAAAAAGTTTCCCAATTGTGCCCGTAAGACTGACTTTTGGAATTAATCTCGACGTTAGACAGCGTAATATTTCAAATTCAAATTTAGCAATAATGAAACTTTGATTACACGACAGAATCTTCTTTACGGGTGTTTTTAATTTTGCCGGAAATGAGTTTTCTTCGGCACAGTTGGTAAAGTGATTATCTCGGCGTTTAGAGCGCGAGTGACGCCTCGGAATTGTAACAGGCGTTTAATTGAAACTCTAAATAATATAATTTATCGCCAAACATGCGTCAGTCGTAAAGTAAAATCATGTTTATTGCCACTTCAGAAAAAAATAGTCCTCTTAGGTAATACTTATGTAAAAACACAAGAAGAGTATGACAAATTCTGAACTAACTTAGAAACTAACAAAAAAGATAAAAATAGTAGATACTTTGATTTCTATATGGCAGTCTCAGCATGTGCCAGGTTGAGCTTGGTTAATAACAAAGAAAGAAAAAGACATATTTATATAAGTACTAAATACTTCATAGTACAAAGTCATCAAAAAACTTTTCTAGACTAAAGATTCTAGATAAACTTGTGATGTATATGAGTACAGCAGCTCTAGCTCGAATATTACAAGCATACGTCTCGTTGTCGAATCGCCTTTACCTACTATTCGATAACGTGGACTTATACTCTTACAGAATCTGTCCGTACCATGAAGTCGTAAGAGCTCGTTCCCACTATGTCGTATGTCGGATTCCGATTTTAATCGGCTGTCGGCGCCTCTATTTCCACTTGTCGGGTGTCGGGCCCGTATTTTAATCGCGTCCCTGTTCACACTACTCGGTTGTCGGCCACGATCGCAAATGGCGCCAGTAGTTATATTTCGGGTGGAACTAGAAGTGCTTCCCTGACATTCGACCAGTGTGAACAACGTCATACTTACTCATGGGCGAGCCCCGCCACGATTTTTTTCCGAACGGGAAGGCTGACAAAACACACGATATTTTTTGTCGAATCCGACACAAAATCGTTGTCGGACGAGTGTGAATAGCTTCATATAAAACGTTCTACCACTGGAACGACCGATTAAAATCTGGACCGATATACGACATTGTGGAAACGTGCTCTAAAACAGACTCACGGTTCCTTAAGTTATCTAAAATAATTATAATTCTGTAAAACTGTACCGTGAGTGATTGACTGACTGACAGATAACGCACAGACGGTATACGTACATAAACGGCTATATTGTTCGCTTTACCCTTGGATCACCGACACTCATTTTATAAAAAAAAAGACTTCACCAAATTTTCTTTTCATTGACTGGCATTTACGCGTGAAGATTTTTTTTTTTTTTTGTGGTCCCATGTCTATTTAACCTGATTTGCGTAAATCATTCTTAAAATAACTTAAAAACAAAAAAGTTTCATCGGTAATATTTAAAAATTCAAATTCAAATAATTTATTTCTAACTTTAACTATAGAACGAACATAACCACCATGGATAATACTTATAAGTTAAAGCGCAAACAAATAATATTTAATGAGGGGCGAAAGTGCTTCATTTACATGTATATTGCATGTCCGTAATGGGATACTGTTGAAACTGTTTGAAGTAGGTTACATTTAATTACAACCTATGTTCTGTACACTGTCAATTGTCATGTGGTGCTAAAATAATGATTATTATTCTTCATATTCTCAACATACTTAACCTTTATTTGATATAATAATAGTGCTATCTGGCTTGAAAGTGAGAGAACTTAACAACTCACGTCTTCTAACAACTGACATAATTCAAATTCGTTTTACTCGAGTTAACTTAGGGTGAATAATCCTCTTGACTATGTGTCTGCCCCAAAACTTTAAGAACTTTTAAGCCAATTGTTTAAACTGTTTTCATTTTGTACACAAAATGATTTGCATTTTATGAGTAGAAGGGATTTTAAAAACTCATTTTCTACACTATTATTGATTTGATTGTTTGTTTGAGTTTAATAGGCTCTGAAAAAAGTAATGATAAAATTACTAATTTAAGGATGGAAGGATAAGGGGTTAGAAAAATTGATTACTCATCCTGTATATGTGTTTTATTTTTATATAAAATGACTCTTGGCATTAAAATAATTACTAAGGCTTTCCGTTTCTGCGGCCCTAGCATGGCTGCGTCTATATCGCGTATCAACTGTGGATAAAGCATCCGTCACTTTTTGACACGTGTACCTACTTATTTATTGACCTCTCAGAAGGTGACGGATGCCTTATCCAAAATTTATCACGCGATAAACGCAGCCACATTAGGCCCCCTGGTTATACTCGTACGATAACTTTCTAATTAAAGAGCAAGTGTATAAAAACACTAGGTACATTGACGATATGCCGTATTTTGCACGTGTAATATATCACTACAGGGTGGTGTTTTATTACTTACTATTCTTTCTATGTAATTATAAATTGTAAAGTCTAAATGTCCGAGGATGTTTCCGTAGTACGTAATAATGAACATTTGCTCATTAATTACACATTAACTTGGCTCACTGGATCCGACACTTAGTTCAATACGGACTCATTAAACTTTCTGCGCGAAAATACAGAGCTTTTAAACTTTATTTAGCTAAACTCGGGAAATTGATGTGACATACTTTTTATTGCTTATATACTTTTAAGCGTCGGCTTTAGTTGTTGTTGAGGGTGTTATTTTAGTCATGACAACGGAAATCACCGCAGTATATCCATAATAGTTCTTTTTTCTCAAAGCATTATTTAGAATACCAAGTGTAAAGAAGTGTATTTTGATAATCACAAGTCTAACATAACCTCATTTTTGCGAAATTAAAGTTCGTAAAATGATGTACTCGCCTTTCGAATGTAGAATATACAAACAGAAAGTAAGTCAACAAAACGAATTATCAATCCGAGTATGATTTATATTCATATGCTTGATATCAGTCCGAAGTTGTCTAAGTCCAATGTATCGTGAATCATGTGTATTTGAGGCGTTGAATCGAGAGAGTAATGCGTAGGTCACACGATGCGAGTTGCGTAATTAGTTACCAACTGAAGCGCTCCGACGTGCTATTTGAGCATAGGCCAGTAGCTCGGAGCTAGCTATTAAGTTATTATTATACAGGATGTTCAGTGCAAATAGGTGAGTATGGGGAACTCGGTAGGGTATTTATGTTCTCAGGAGGCAAGACCTTAATTCTGAAGATGGACGAAACTCCGTTTATATGTTAAAAATCCGAACACAGCAATTGTGCCCTGATATTTATTTTGTGAAATAAGGGATGCCTTACCACTTGCACTATTAAAGCAATAAAAAGATGAGAACCATTTTTTTTGAAAACTAAGTATTTTTTTGTTAATCTTTACATGCAGTTTTTCCCTTTTCCAAAATCTAGGCCTTATTTTCTAAGAACATAATGATACCTTAACTCTTATAGTTTTCGAATACCGACCCATCTAGCTCACCATTGTTATTTTGTTTCACTTACCACTATGGTAAGTGACGTATGAATCAAATCCTAAAATAATTATTAAATTCCGAATTATTGCGTCGCTTTGACATATTAAGTTAAATTGGGGTCCAGACATCCACTTAGTTGACGGTACTACACTCGTCTGACCGGCCGTAATGATCAAACGAGCTACTGAAATGCGAGAACACAATAGTAGTACCTATCCATTGCCAGGGTAGTAGCTCGTACCGTGTCGTCTAGGCTTAACAACAGCGATTTGCCAATGTGCTAGTACCTAGTCAAGTGGCGTAGGTAGTTAGATACGAAACCTATTGAACGTATGTATCGTAATTTAACCGTGATTAGCGTTATATAAGATTGACGCAATTTGCATCAATCGAATCCTAATTATGCACTTACTCTATGATGAGAATGTCGAGTTGAAAAGAATATGATTTGTGAAGGAGTGCAACTAGCGAATAAACTAGCTTCTGCCCGCGACTTCGTCCGCGTAAATTTCGATTACCGTTATTCCCACGGGAACTATAAAATTTTCCGGGATGAAAATGTCCTATGTGTTAATCCTAGGTATAAACATCTCCATTCCAAATTTAATCCAAATTCGTCCAGCCGTTGTAGCGTGAAGGAGTTCTTAAGAGTAGGATTACCAAAGGGAAACAGATGTAAAGTCGATTATAGTTTTTAAAAAAACACTTCTGCATAATTTAATGTGTCAGATGAAAAAAAATGTCGCATTACCTCATGCATGCTACCCTTTTTTACCTAGATATAACACAAATATGTAAGTGGTTTTGTAAACAAAAAATAAAATGTCTTAAACCATTTTATTGGGATTCTAAAATAAAATTCTGATAATTTCGCATGCTTATTTGCCCAATGATAACCAAATTTACACCAATAATATTCTGCTTTCAACATAATCGAGTGTCTTGGAATCCCCTTTATGTTTAGCTTTCTTCATATATTAAACAACTGGCAGATCAAACATGGCTCCGTCAAGATGAAAGCGGGAGCTCTCAAATGTCCTATTACATCATCAATCGGGGAATCATATTTGGACCTCAAAGAGACCGTCAAGGAGCGTCAACAATTTAATATAGAAATCAATTGCTTCGTGTTGTGTATCCGGAGTTGTGTGTTTTCGTACGAGTACCTACTGGTAAGCACATACATCATTTGGGTTAGCTTATTATAGAGAACAATCGCGTCTGACATTTTATATTATGCAATCACGGCGACGAGTATTGGGTTTACCACTACAGTCAAATATTTAAAAAAAATCAAAAGGGCGCGCTCAGTGTCAGTTATGACGATTAAGTCGTTGGTGACGATTTTTCATACAACAGTTTGAGCGAAATAGCGCTCAGGTTCACATTGTCCATATTTCCATTTCATCCACATTCTCATCTCGGCCACATTCCCATCTCGTCCACATTCCCATCTCGTCCAAATTCCCATCTTGCCCACATTTCATTCACATTACCAACAACTCGTGAACAACTAAGCGATCGAACTTATATCGAACAGCCCTACAGTCCTGAGTTAGGTTGCAGACGAGTTAGGAGTGAGGAAGAGTTGCGAATGTGGACCAATTGAGAATGCGGTCGAGTTGGGAATAGGCGAGTTGGGAATATGGACGAGATGGGAAGTGGACAATTTCGGATTGGTATGTGGACGAGTTGGGAATGTTGCCGAGATGAGAATGTAAATCAAATGGGAATATGAAGAAAGTGAACCTGAACGTGAAAAAGAAACGATTATTGTCCCTAACATGTCCGTAGACCTGTCTGTCTGTAGAGGGCTTAAAAAGTCTTAAAGATTTGGGTAAAATCAATTAATCTAGTAAAAAAGTGTACGAGAGTGAACGAGAAAGAAATACATACGGAATGTGATTTATTTCTTACTGTACTTTTTAAATAAATATTTTGAATTTGGATGACGACAAATCAAAGATACGGGATATGAGTTTATAGGTTTTTACATCTGCATGTGTCGGTATATTCATCTGATTCTTCGTGCTTCTTGCATTCACTATCACGTTTTCAAAAATAAGTCACTTGCTTCGCAAAAGAAGCAACTTGAAAGCAACAACATCTTTGTTACTAGTTTCATCTTGATTAAACCAGCTTTTACTGGCGAAACCATTTGCGTAGAATTAATTTATTCGAGGTTACAAAATAACTTTTATAAAGCAAAAATAACCTCTTGGTTCATTTTGCACTTCACGTTCCAACAACCTTAGAGGGTTATTTAAAATCTTACAGAAAAGAGGCCAAAAAAGACGTCGTCAAGTATTTTAGAAGCTATTCTGCACTATTACTCACTCGGCGGGACCTTTGTGTGAGCTACTCAAGTTCCGCCGCAAGCTCAAGGGGCAGCTTATGCCTCAAGACTTGGTGACGCTGCGGTAAGAGATAACTTGAGAGAAATTTGATAATTAATGTGAACAGTTTTTAAAGATACACTGTTAATAAAGTGTTATCAATGGAACATTGACTGCTGATAACTTATCCACTAATTATTGACGTGAAATCGGCTTAAGGCGAACAATAATCCTTTGAGTCCATGCCATAAGAGCGATATTAGACATCCAAGATTGGGCCCAATTTTTTTTCACATCTCTATATCTATTAGGCACAAGCATAGGTACATATAAAGATAAGATAAAAAGATAAAATAAATTTATTGTCAGAAACTGTGTACATTATAGGTCACAAAATATAAAAGGTCCAACAGTTTGCCCATTTCGGGCGTACAATAACAAGTAGGTAAGTATATTATATTAAAACAGTCTTAAGGTATACATCTAAAATATTCACTTAAATTGTAAAAGCTTTTCACTAATAGCCATTTCTTGAGCTTTGCTTTAAATCTTACCCCATCTAGCGATTTAATATCTTCAGGCAAATGGTTAAATATTTTTATTCCAGATACATATGCGCTCTTACTAAGTATAAAGCTGGAAGGTCTAACTGTACATACATCATATTTATATTGGGATCGGATATTATTTTTAAATTCGCTTTTTTTTATAAAAATGTCATTTCGGTCTCTAACAAATAAACAAATTTGTAGTATATAGATACAAGTCAGAGTTAAAATTTCGTTATCTTTAAAAATGTCTCTTAGGGATTGCATATGCCTGAGCTTAAATATAATTCGTAAACATCTTTTTTGAAGAAGAAACGTGGATTCAAAGTTTACGGAATTTCCCCAAAATATTATACCGTACGTAAGCACGGGGTAAACATTCCCATAGTACGCCTTCATCGCAACATCGACCGAAGCTATGTTAGTCAATATGGATAGTGCATAGCAGGATTTGGCTAATTTTTTATTTATCTTGTCTAAGTGAGACTTCCAATTTAGGTTGCTATCAATTGTTACTCCTAAAAAGTTTGTATTATTTACTTGTTCAATTAGTTCACTATTTACAACAACATTCAAACTTTTTTGTGTCTGCTTATAGTTAATAAATTGTACCATTTTAGTCTTATCTAGATTTACACTTAAATTTAACGTGGACAACCAATCAATTACAATTTTCAAAGTATTTTGTAACTCGTTAGCTATATCAGAGCCTTTTTCTTTAGAAACAAAAATAGTGGCATCATCAGCGAACATAACACACAGGTGGTTAATTATCAGGGGGAACTCATTAACGTATACCAAAAACAAAAATGGCCCCAAGACACTGCCCTGAGGTACCCCTTGCAGATTCAAACTATATTTTGACTGTACTCTTGTAATTGTTTTTGTAGTCCTGTTGTAAGCGTCTAATATTGTAGCTTGAGTCCTGTTCGAAAGATATGTCTCTACCAACTTCAAGGCCACTCCTCGAATCCCAACACGCTCTAGTTGTTTCAGTAAGATTTTGTGTGAGACGCAATCAAACGCCTTTGACATATCTATAAATAGTCCAATAGAAGTTTTTTTCCTATCCATGTCTGTCCAGATTTGCTGTAAAATTTTGAATATAGCTGATGTTGTGTTTTTCCCTTTTTGAAAACCAAACTGATTTATATTGAGAATTTTAAATTTGTCAAAAAACGATATTAAACGATTTAATATAACCTTCTCAAAAATTTTTGAAAAATTAGACAACAGTGCAATGGGTCTATAGTTATTTATATCCTGTTTGGGCCCTTTTTTATGTAAAGGCTTTATTAATGCCTTTTTTAGGTCGTCGGGAAAAAATCCATTTTCCAAAGTTAAATTGATGATGTGAGCTAAGGGTCCTGCTATGTGCTCAATACTTGATTTAATCAATATCATAGGTATTAGATCATGACCGGTGCTTTTTTTATTTTTTAATTTTTGAACAATGTTTACTAACTCTTCAGTGGTCACTGGAGTCAAATAGATGCTGGTTAAAATTGGTTGGGAAAGTGGTTTATATTGTGAGTTGTGAAGTGTACGATTATTACTTAAATTTATAAAGAAATTATTCATTGTTTCAGCAATGTCTTGAGAATTTTCTATTACAATATTATCTAGTTTTATTGATTCGACTGTTTCTTTTATAGTGTTTACCTTTGTTGTGTTTTGTTTTATTACTTGCCATGTAGCTTTACTCTTGTTGCTACTCTGGTTAATGAAGTTTATATTTGTTTTGCATTTTGATTGCTTCGTCACGAATTTCATGATCCGACAGTACTTTTTGTACTCGTTTTTTACCATTGCATTACCTGATTTAAGAGTTTGTAGGTATAATTGCCTTTTCCTTTTACTAGCTGTTACAATACCTTTGGTCTTCCAATTTGGTCTCTTTTTATGTGTTAATTTAATTTTTTTAATAGGTATGCAAAGGTCGAAAATTAGTCTATAAGTATCAATAAATAATTTATAAGCATAATTTGGATCAGTCGAAGAGTACACATCTGAAAAGTTTATTTTTGAGATGTATTTCAAGAAAATGTCTACATACTTGTCTGGGTTTCGACTATATGTGTACCAATACTGTTCTTTGAAACCTAACTCAGTTGGGATTTTGATAATTTGACACGTATGATCGGATAGACCGAGATCCAATACTTCAGCCTGAGAGTGCATCGCATTTGTGAAAATGTTGTCTATACATGTAAGCGAATGTGCTGTTATCCTCGTTGGTACAGATATTTTGGGGTAAAGCTTATATGATCGGAAAGTGTTTAAGAAAAGATCACTTTTATTGTTTTTCTCAAGGATATTTACATTGAAATCTCCCAGAATAAATATGTTTTTATAGCTGTTCCTATGTCTTGCCACTAACTTATTAAGTAGGAATTCTAAATTTACAAGAAAGATGTCTATATTACTATTAGGTGTTCTATATACGCATATTATCAGGTAGTTAAGTCCATTTAATTCAGCACCGCAACACTCAAAGTGACTTTCCACCGACATCCTAGCTACCCAATCCAGTTCACGGCACTCAACTGAGTGTTTTACATAGATTGCAACGCCACCTCGTTTCTTGCGTTTTCGACAGAAATAAGCAACATTTTTATATCCCTCAATCTGCAAAATGTCGATTTCTTCATCTTTTAAAAACGTCTCGGTAAAGCAACAGATATCTATACATTGCTCATGAAGCATTAATTCTAACTGGTCTAATTTTGATTTTATGCTTTGTGTATTAAGATGTAGAATGACAAGGTTGTTTTGTTTTTTTTTAGACAAATTTCTATCTTTGTTCACGAAAAAAATGTGACTGGTTTTGTTGTTCTTGTAAGTTTGCTTTATTTTTGTTTGTCAAGTATTCTGTGATAAGTTTTTGATGTGTGTATGATTTGCGATTTATTGTCATTTGTTTTTTTACATTTATGCGCTCTGTTCTTTTATTTTTGTAACCAATGCGTAAAATATGTAACATACATGAAACAAAAACAAGACAGCACAGTTAAAAATAACACTGGCGTACCGTCCGTCTGTCACACTCGGAGCTGGCTGAAAATCAGCGCTGCAGGTGTTTAACACACTCACTACTTGCTTATTGCTGTTTTCTGTTTATACTTTATTCTGTGTCTTGTGTGTGTAGTAATCATACCAAATGTTTTTACATTACAACAAAAATAAACTGTTGAATAAAAAACATTTCATGTACCTACTGGCGTCCCCTTTATTATTCCACTTTATTTATTTTATTATATTTACCGGGCCACCTTCGAGTACGGTACCCCAAAAATACATTATTACTGTTGCAAACGTGCTATATAATGTACATTAAAACTAAGTAAATAGTACCGATTGCTGCCGTGCCAAGTTGTAAGTCGCAGCGCTCGAAAGAACTTCAACTCGTAAAGCGATACATCTCAAAACAAACTGGGTCAAGTGCAGCGTTGGCACATGCCAGCGAACAGCGAAACTGCTTTATAATTTATTCAGAACGTAGGAAACATCGCCCGAGAATTATTTAGGAAATGCTCCGGGATGCCGATGCAATGATTGTTATTGCTTCGTTTTGCAAAAAAAACATATTATTATCTACGTGCGTAATCGATTTATTCTAACATCTTACCTTCTGTGGTAAGAGTAACAGATGTCTGACCTAAAAGTTAAATATTGCTTAAACCAACTATTCGTTTATCAAACTAGTGAGCCGGCCCCGGCTTTGCCCGTAGGGGACCTTAAATATTGTACTTATTTTTTAATCATGGAGTGTCTTACCCAACAAACAAAAACGTCGCATAAGTCTTGACTTGTACGACATAAAGTTGGATAGCAGTCTTATAATGGTAATGAGATGACTACTAGGTCCTATAGACGTCTTTAATTTAACCTATTAGTCGTGCGACGAATATGTCATAATACACTGGTCTTAGCAACGTCGATAAGACTAAACTATACGACGTTTTATTACAGTCTTAGCTTAACGTTTGTACGACAACGCAATTGCCATACTAACGTTATAGTCCATTAAACGATTTGAACTGACCAAATTAGGTGTTTGAAAAACCTTTATATGATATTTATATAATGTAGCATTGTATAGACGTTTTTACAGTGACGTTTATAAAACAACCGCTATCTTGTTTTTCTGCGGTTAATAAGCGACTCTTAAATGACTTAGTTGTTTATTTAAAACTTAAATATAACGTTTATTTGCATGATGGCCGTTTAATGTCATTTCCTAACTTTAATCTAACCTGTAGTCGCATTTTAGTCAGGTTTTGACTTTAAAACGTCTCGGCCTGCCATTATTTTACGGAACGCTGTATAGAAAGTACGAAAAATGGAAGCAAAAAATACGTGGAGAAAACTAAAACGTAGTGGAACTTTCAAAAGGAAAGTTAATAGGGATTTCCTGTTATCAAAAAACCCTACCGACCCTAATAGCTAGCTGTCATGGCGTATTGCATGGTTTTAAAATAACCTTAATATGACTTTATGTTTTTACAACGTCGTAAAGAGATAAGTGTACGACAAAAGCAACAATTTCCTACATTTTAGATACAAACATATTTTTATTGATAAAAATATAATGATTTAAACACAAAATTACGAGGGGGCATGAAAATCTGAATAGTATTTACATAGGTATATTATCATAAAACTTCAATTCCCAGTCGAACTAAACGGCATAAGAGACAGATAAAGTTAGTAAAATATGAAAGTTAAATAACACTCGCCATTTATTTCCTTGTAACTATTTATTTTGCACTCAAATCTCGAAACACAATCACAAAGTGCCACTGACAAGAAAAATGAATAAGAAGTCTTACAGGTGTTGTGTTCCTTGACTCAAATAAAACGTTTTAGTCATTCAAAAACACCTGTACGACCACAATACAACAAAAGTGGTAATTCCATAACGTTTATATGACTTTTGAATGACGTTAACGAAGACGGCTTGTGACTTCTGTATGACCATTATACGACAAAGTAGGTCGTATAACTGGGGCCATTTTCGCGTTTAGTAAACGTTATTAAAACATTAGTATGACTTAGCTATTACGATCAAAGGTATTAAGATAACGTTTGCTAAACTTTTGAATGACGTTAAATTGTTAGTTGGGTATTTAGTAAACACATTTATAACCTCAAAATGCATTTGGCTAAAGCAACTAAAAACACATATTGCACACTATTTCCCTGATTTTCCATCATGGATGGTTTTTAGGGTTCCGTAGTCAAAATACGAACCCTTATAGTTTTGTCATGTCAGTATCAGTACGTCCGTCCGCAGCCTAGCTCAGAGACTCTTAGTACTAGAATGCTGTAATTTGGTATGAATATATTATATAAGTCACGTCAACAAAGGGGTAAAATAAAATGTTGAAAAAAAAAATTTTTTTCTGTGCCTCCGCTGCACGTGGGGATGTATTTTTTTTCTCGTCTACCGCATAGTTTGGGGTATCGTTAGATAGGTCTTTCAAAAATATTGTGGGTTTCTGCAGACAACTTTTCGATTTAGGGGTCCGTTTATGAGATATTAAGCTTTAAAGCGCAAATTTTTGTTAGAGTCAAGTGTCCCCCCCCCACTACGGCAAAAACTACAAATGCTAAAGATCTGGAAAAAATCTTAAATGAAAGCGCATATAACGAATTATTACGATTACGATTAAGGTGACTTAATTAATTCCTGAGATACAGGCGACTAAAGTGTTTATACCTACTAAAATCATCTAAGACAGCACCAAATAAATTTAAATAGAAAATTAGTTCCTACAAATGGTTTTTTTCAGATTGTTTTTTGTGTTTGTCGTAACGGCTTCGGAACCCTACACTGAGCATAGTCCTACAAGCTCTTGCCCGGTTAAAAGTGTTCACTAAATATAAGAACATTTTTATTTTCTTTTTTTTTACTTTGATATTAGAGACGGCTAAGGGAATAAAGGCGTATAGTACTGTTAGGCGATGGGCTTGCAACCTGTCACTAATACACTGGTAAACATCTTAGCCTAAAATTGCAAAATGTGGTTACAGAATTATTAACAAGTTTTTAGGGTTGTTGGTACCTAATTCTGTAGCTCTGCCTACCCCACTCTGGGAATAAAGGCGTGAGTTTATGTATGTATGTTACTTTTATATGAAGTGAAATTTTAATTCGACAGAAAGAGACAAAAGCCTACTTTAACTAAAATAGGTTTGTTGTAAGTTTATGACTAAGGGGTTAATGTTTAAAAGACTAAATAATTAGATGAATATGTATGGATTCGTTATTCTCATATTAAAAAAAATACCACGTCACAACAGCCACAGCCCTGATTCAACTATATTGGTTTTTCCGGAGTTGCATTCTTATATAAAAGCAGCACCTCAATTTTATTAAATAAAATTTCGTGCCATGGACGAATTAATTCTCAAGTGGACTGGTTTCGAACGGAAGCGCCGAGGTGAGCCGTCTTGACTCGTGTGCAGTGTGCAGTGTGCAGTGTGCAACTGGCGTGCACTTTTAATGATACCTACGTCTGTAGAGACAAGATACGGCAGTTGCAAAAAAATATATAGGCGGTATGTCTTTTAGGACAATTGAACGCTGTGTACCATTATTTTCTGTTGGAAAAATAGACTATATTGTCAAGGCTCTGTCGGAATAGATACAGTCGCTGTGATAAATAGCTATAGACTAACTAAAGTTCGTACTTGCTTGTCGCTTTAAAGCTTTGGGCTTGTAGAAAACTGTAAAAACAATAGTATTCCATAAAAAACAATATTAAGTCAATCAAAGTTTAAAAGAAGAGACAAAGTCTAGCCTCAAGACCAGGTAAACATTAATTTAATAAAAGTCGTGCAAAATAGTGCATGTATATTATGATTGAAGCTAAGTTTTTGTATTGTTAAATAGGTCTCGGCGACAGATGGAGTGTATACAACTGTATGGGCGTAATATTTTGAATAATAGTATGCCACAAAAAAGTTAACTAAAGTAACAAATAATAATTCAAAGTCATAGATTGGTCCAATAGTCAAGTAAGTATAGAAAATTTAGGAAACTTGTATCAACATTGTATTATAAAAGTGCATTTTTTCAAAGTGGTTGTGGTTATAAGCGTGGCACAATCCAACCAGAATCCTTATATCCGATCCAGATACGGCTGCTGCGGTATGGATGCTCACTAACGTGGAATACTTACGTTTCTTATCTTATCTTACTTGTGTTTCGTGCCTCGTTTACATTGAGTCAGAGCTTCACTGCCCCGCTAGTCCACTTGAGCAGGCGACGAAGTTTCTTTCAAATAGTTTTTATTGCCTAATATTCAAGCTCTCATGCTCGAGGCATATTAAATTCCACAATCACTTGGTTACAATACCGAAACATTTGTCGTCTTAAATGGCCCCTTTAATTTGTGTTGTCTCAAGTATGTCGTTATTATTGTCGGGATTATCATTGCCTTGTAGTATAACTATACCAATTTTACAAGCCTAGAGCTTAGTTTGGACTAGGTCGTCTGTGTGAGATTGTCCCCCGATATTTATATGTTTTTTATTTATTAAGGTACTCCTAGTGTAAGAGTAAGGCAAACTGCATGCCACTTTTGTACATTATTACAATAAAATAAGGTGAAAAAGTGAATATATCTCTTTCTAGTCGAATGTCATTTTATAAATTATTTTTTTCTGTCTAACTCTTTTTAACCGTACCCAACACGACTAGTGTCACGGATATATTTTTAGTAAATAGTATGCCTTTCACGTAGAAAAGTATCCTACTTATACTTAATCTTAAAAGTTGAACTGTTACTCCTTGAATAATTAATCCAAGTCAATTGAAGCCAAAGTGTAGACAAAAGACAAATAAACTAAAATAATAGTTAATTCCTCAATACAATGCATTTTCTTTGTTTTGCTTCTGCCCATCACGTCAGCTACTGCTTGCTTTAGTGGTCCTTCTAGTATCTTCGTTTGAAGACAGCATTTCTTTTTCACGGGTAGCAAACGTATCGGTGGCACGTTTTAGATAGGATAGCATGCTAGCGAATCTACGTGATGGCGTTGGATTTGCGCAACCGTTCACAGGGCTTATCGGATCGTCGTTAACTGGGTGACAAATTTAATCAGACAGTTCTCATATTGCGCAGGCATGGTTATACGCTTAGAATACCACCTTGTTGATTTGAAAACTAGGTGGATTAGGTATCGTGATACATCGAAAAAAATAGGGGATAATCTCACACCAATTGACATAGTCCTAAAATAGGGTACCCTACATAATTCCGAATAGCCATAATTCTGAATTAATCTAAATTCAGAATTTTCATGAAAGATTACGAACGCAATTTTTTGGTAGAAGACCCAGCGACAAAAAATATATGGTTGCCACTGACGGCAAATTGTGGTCCGTGTGAATATACTTAATTATTTATTTTCATAGAAATTACCGTTGGCCACTTCGGAGGTGGTTGAGATTTGAGATATGGTGTGGTTGTGGTACGTGTGAAACCAACCTAATTGGGTAGCCTAATAGAGTTAGTATGACATTATTCGCTAAGACTAGCTTTTGTCTGCGAATTCACAAAGAATTAATATCGCTATTTTCTCGGAGCTAACGGAATTCCCAAGATGAAAAGTATCATTCATTTTCTTCTTGTAATTACGGAATAGCGTGTGATTATTCAAAGATCACTGGATGGGATTGAATGAAATAGACCATTAGACATATTTTTTTAGCGAACGCTGTAAAAAAACGAAGCTTTTGTGTAATTGAAAACTAACCAAACTTTATTGGTTTTCCTCGCATAAAGCATCCTACAATTCTTTACCGCGATCGGAAATTATTTAAATTGCACAATGGACTCGGCCATTTCATAAATTATGCTTGATATACGATACGGAATGGTGATTTACATGTTTTTGAAAGGCCAACTGCAATGCAAAAATAAATAGCTTTCATTGATTCAAGTAATAAAAATATCAATATAAGTGTGATATATCGGTTCGTTTAAATGCAGCATGATAATTAAATATAAATATCATGATGCTTATGGTTTCCCGAAAAATTTACCCAGGGATAAATTATAAACAAAGGCAGGCATTCTTTTGTTAATACTCATATGAATATCTGTCTATGTTATATACGTTTTTAGCTTTAGAGGCACGCGGCTCAATCATCGTCGAGATAACTCGATATGAGCAACGTGGCACGTACGTTTATAACGCGATTTTGTATGAATAATATTATTACTATATACAAGACCTGTTTAGAATTACGAAAGTTCAGAAATTATTTCCCATACTCTCAAGAAAACTTTAAACATGTACGGTGGTTATTTAAAAAAACATGTATTTTTATTCGAAATTAATCAACCTGAAAATAAAATGCGCGAGGCAAACGTTTGAAAGCAGATTAATTTAACATTCTACACACCTATGAATTTTGACATTTATTTGCATTGTAATTTTTTTGGTATTTTAAATAATAGTGAATGCTGAAATTCAGAAATACGTACAACATCCAGATGTTTAAAACTACATACAGCTAAGATATGAGCTATAACAATAGAAATTGAACTCATGCACGGTTCAAATTATATGCATACGTTCCTAGTTCACAAGTGCATGGTTCGAACTATCTCAAGATCTCAAGTCCGTGCAAGAACTACGGCTGTTAAACGAGCGGAAACTCAGTGAACTGCCTCTCAAGGTGAACTTACCAGTAATGCAGCTTTCATCTCCGCTGAGATGTTTTTTCATCGGCTCCATTATTAAAGAATTGCTCTTAAGGAAGTCAATAGATAAAATAAAACCCCGGCTCCGTAAAAAAACGAACTTTCCGTAAAAGGATGCTTTAAGGAAATCCATTAAACTCCGGGTTTCCTTACAAGCTTAAAGGGTTAGTTACTTTACCAGAATTCTTGTAGAGTGACTTTAACCCGTAAGTCGAAAAGTAGGATCTTAGAAACGTAGTTTATAAGTTTGTGGTCAAACGAATGCTGTAGCACAACCCTTTTAAGTACCTGCACACATTCAAAACTGTCCAGTACCCTTACCATGAGTTACAATTACTGTACTCGGTAGCGAGTCAAATGCTCTGTCCCTCGCACTCTATAAGAATACTGCTAGGTCTGCGAGGGACAGAGCATTTGACTCGCTAGCGAGTAGGTACGTGTATTGTAACTCATGGTAAGGGTACATTAGGCCTAGCCAATATATTATTATATAAAACACTGGTAACGTTTCTGTTTTCTATAGACTTGAAATGTATGAAGTAGACATAAGCCGTCGACGCGATATGTCATCAGCTTACGTCAACCCTATGTGTATTAATCGAAAATTATCGCGAAACACATAACATTGCGGATCAACCTAACCTATCTCACATAGAATATCGTATATCGTACTCATCGTTACTTGAATCGATCGATATATCTGTTAGTTGAAAGGTGAAGACCATTATCTCCGTAGATAACGCAAGTGATGTAACATGAGCCCCATTTGTCACTAACTAAGCCCGTTAGCAACCATCATGCCATTGTTACACACAAGATGTTAATTCAATGCATGCACGAATAATTCGCACTTGAATCCTTATTCTCATAAATTCAGAACATTTAGCACTAGCACGGGCCGCTGAGACTTACTATTACAATAATAAATGAGCGTCCATTTTGAGGATCTCATTCCCTTGAGTTCTATGAGTTTTAATAAGGGTTAACGTAAAGTTGACGTGCGAATTTGTCATATATATTGTTTGGAATAACTTTTTACCCGCTTTATCTGTCTGTCAAATCCTTCGCGTATTATCTATCGGTTTTACTTTTTAATGTTCTTACCTACTTGCTTCAATAATAAATAATATCCCGAATTGGGATTGTTCATATTTTTACAATTACTCCAATTCGAAAACCATTTCGAGGAATAGGGTTTTAAAGCCGTTAAAGTAGTATAAAGTTTTATCTATTTTGGATATTTTGACAAAAGTATATTTAACCTTTGTTTGACTTTCGTTTTCGGCTTGAAGCCCTCCTAGGTGTATCTTACGGGTTAGGCGAAAACAGCTTGAAATAGTATGTTTTAATATTACAAGCTATTACAAGCACTTTTTCTCATTGGATATCATTTAATTGTTGTAATTTATTGGAAAATGCCATCCCAAATTTGAAATAATCATGTCATCCATAAAATGTCTGCTAAATAAATAAAGATATTAAAACAAAACTATTGGGTCAAATACAAAATGAATGAAATTAGTGTCTTAAAATTTCCTATTCTTTCGAATTAGAAAGTAAAAACCGTGAGTTATTTTTTTTGGTCAATCCCAATTACTGAACACACAGGATTGTGAGGCGACGCGCTCGACGCGAAAAATAATCCATACAAAAGCTCCGTTTAAATATCTAGCTTTATATGTTTCCATTTTTAATTCGAAAAATCGTTAAAATTGGACTAGATTTAAGGGGAGGGAAACATTATCGCATTGTATATGTTTTTTTAACTTCACAATCCTCTTAATAGATAATGAAAAAAAAATATGGATTTTCTGTACCATGAGCTTAAGACGGTTGTTTAATGCAGATCTGATTTATTTATGCACGTTAAAGTAAATAACGAATTTGTTTACCAAAAGTTTATAATTGCCTTTTTTATATCATAAAAAAGTAATTTTTATCCAATCTGAAAAAAAAGACGGTAAATGTTGTTTTATATTTAACAAGATATCAAAATACCGTTCACGCTAAGTAAACTAACGTTATTTCGTCGCGGACATGAAATAATGGGCACCCGTAAATTTCCGCTACGTTTTAGCATGTACCGTGGAATTACTTCTAACAAGCGAGCCACGTCCAGCCGGCAGGCGAGGTGTTAAACGTAATAATTCCTCTCCTGCTCGAGGTCAGGCACCTTGTAACACTGGAACTGTTATTTGCCGCTTTATTAAATTGTCTCTCTTATTTTTTCTTATATGCAGTAGATAAAAATGGTGCAGAAGTTAGTAGATAGTACAGACGAAGTCAAAGATATGTATACATTTTTTCACCTTAATCCATTGAAATAAAAAATGTAAACATATCTTTGACGTTGACTGTACGATGATCAAAACTACTGCAAGAGGGATTACCTAGGTGTACTAATACTTACTAGTACTACTACTAGGTAGGTTACTAGGTATACTGCTAATATTGCATATGCAGATGTAGAAGAAGAGAGGGGATACCTTTGCACAATATGATTCTGTGTATAAAGGCGAAGTAACATCATTCCAGTAGTAGTATGTACATTGACGAGTTGGTTTTATTTTACATTTAGCGTAGATAACAAGTTTTTTTTTCTCGACCTAACTGCTTCTAACGTAGACAGTTATTATAATTATTATAGCAGGTGACTAACATTAAAGTTGTAATATAAATTAAATGTTGACTCCAGTTATAAAGTTACAAACAAAATATCCCAATACAGTTTTAACAACGGAATACAAATTCGCGTAGGTAGCGATACTTTACCTCAGCGCAACGTAAAACTCCCTAACGATTTACATTTAAAATTTAGCCACCAATTAAATTAAGTGTTTAAACGCAAATACAGCACGCTTGGAGCACTCGAATAGTTGAGGTGCGTTTAGCAGTTCTAGGTCCTTGGTGTACCTATTTGAAGCCAAAATGGCGCGTACAAATGTGCATGTACTCGTTGATATTCAGCAGAACTTAGGAACTCATAGTCTAGTGTTAATTGTGTACGGGCAAGTACATCTCGCTAGGTAAATATAACAGTTTTCGTTAGTGTCAACGAACTGTTGTTTTGAAATTATGTTTCGTGTAGATTTTAGTCGAAAATGATGTGAATGACATTGGATTTGACTCGTAAAAACGACGCGGTGGGTGATAATTTAGGCGGTCGGTTGTCTGGAGAGAAAGATCAAAGACCGACCGTATTTAAATAGGCAGTAATCGTGTTGGATGCGTGGAGATATTTTAATATGAATGGATTCCTTTTCCGTAGGTTATTTACAGGTTTTGTTTTGAAAGCACGGTTGTATGTTTGTGTTTTTATCTGTCAAAAGAACTAACCAATCTTTAAATAAAATGTTCTGAGTGTTTAGTATCTATGTACAACGAGCTTTTTCTTGTGATAAATCCGTGTTTTGCTGCATTCTAACATTTACAGTCAATCGGAATATCCACTTATGTTTGCACAAAGACAATTACATGACGTCAATCTGTGACTCTACTTTGATGTAAAAAGAGGACAAACAAACAGACTTTAGCATTAAAACAGAGTTCTAACATTACCATTCTACTAAATCCCTTTTAACATAAAAGTCTCAACTATAACGTAGGCGAGTGAAATGCGCTTTTTGCCTTAGAGATATAAGTGGCCACTCCACCCGTCTTACATAAGGCGCGTAAACCACTCATTCTGTACCTGCACTAAGAACTTTCATTTTACTGGGAAATTTCACTGTTGTATTAAAGAACTGAATTTTTCTATAGGTCACATTTTTGCAAATGTAAAATGTTTTCTTAAAGATGTTTTACATTTCGCTCAATCAGACGTTATGATGAATCGCAGAAGTTCGCGCCTTGAGTCTGATTGTTATGAAAATTTTAAACGTAGATACCTAGACAAAGACGTAAGATGAAAACGTGATAAGTACTTAGAGTAAACGTAGACATACACCTGTATGTAAATACTATATAATATTATGTTTATGATTTTTAAAATGCTGAGCTTAACACTCGCAACAATTAAATACATATTAAAGTGCATGTACGTATACTAAAAGAACTAAATACCTAGTTGAGTCATGTGGTTTAGGCGCTTAATTTAAGCCATAGAGATGGCAAACGAGTACACAGACGACAATTAGACGTGATGAGATTTTATACAAGACTGGATGAATTCCTTTTTCTCTTAGATTTTTCCAGACTCGTTAACATCATGCATCGGGAAGACTAATCGATAGTTGGTTAACGAGCTTCGACTTTCGGTTATTTTTGCTAAAGGCAAGAAGAAAGAAAGTTTACGAAATAATGTTCTTACCTTTTTGCTTTCAAAGCGTTCTTACTCTTTACCCAACTTAGCTTTTATATTTTTCATTTAAACAAATCACTTACTTAAATATATTTAAAAGCAGACAGAGTGGTCATTATGCATGTTAGTGATTTTTGTTTCGACTTTAAAAGTCAAACTCCAGACGAATTACACGACCTAAAATATTCAGTGTAAATTAATTCAGCGAACGTATTTGCTGAGTGCCAAATTTGTTTGGTATGTTGCCATAGAGCATCCAACCCATTTAGATATTACTTCTGCGGGGAGCAATCGAATTAGAGAAATGCAAACTAAAGCGAATGCTGACAGATAACTCAAAAAATACTGGTTGCTCCGTCAATAGACTGGCTCGGAACGGATGGAAAGCCGATTCCATTTCATTTAGGTGAGTATCTCGTTGTAGATTTTGTTTTTCTGAAATGTGTTACGATATCCGTTACCCGTAATAAATAGTGGAGAACCTTCTAGTTTTTTTTTTATGTTTTCAGACAAGATATTCGTATTTTTTAGGATAGACTTTTGTAAATGGAAGCCATTGGAAGCAAATAGTGAACTTCCCGAATATTTCGAGACACAAAATGGTTAAAGTTGTTATTGCGTTGATTTTTGATCATTTTTTTGCATGTTTATTTTATGTCCATAAAAGTGCCTAAAAGATAGCACTTATGCAATAATTATTTCAAAATCACTGATTACTTGTATAGTAGGTACAGTAACCTTTTTCAATTTTCTTTGTAGGTCGTAATACAGTAATTTTTTTACAAGCTTTTATTTAACTTCCACTGACACCGCAAGTTGTCCGTCAAAATTTGCAAACCTTTTATACCAGTTCCCGTAACTGGAATATGCTGAAATGCGGATCACATCAGGTTTATACGCGATGAGAATGCAATATTATTATGGTACCTATCTAAAAACTGCGTTGCTATTTCTTATCGCGCTCGCAATCGCAATTGGCTTCAAAGTGGAACAATTGTTTTCCTTTTGTATGCACACTCGCCCTCGGACTGTCAAAATGAAAACGATGGCGATTACGAGTGCGTTAGGCTGGTTAGGCAATAAATAAGCCTGATCTGATTATGGAGTCGGATGGTGACGACAGGTTTTCCGTTGCACTTAACCTAGACCCACCGTGTTGTTATTCATTAGTTACTTAGGTATTGATAAGCCGCTAATGACTGTTAAAAAAAGTACAGTCGCCAGCAAAAAGTTGTCCCAAAAATGGAATATTTGACAGAAACTTATTTAAATTGAACGTCAAGAAATTACCTTCTTCAAGCGGCATTTTGACCCACACGGTCATCACCGTAGCACTGACCACTAACATTTCAAAAACGTACCGCGGTCACTTTAATTTATCTCACAAATGGACCTATATGTTAGAGCGAATACAAGACGGATAATATTTTGCATTTATTTATTCGCTCCTATTTCTCCGTCAAAACGCTACTTGGGGGTTTTCTAACAAATAAATGCTCGAAATGAACCGTTGCGGCTGCAGCGAGCCAGGCTACCGTAAACGCCTGCCATTCGACAATGGTCCACGTTTTCGGTACATTGCATTTGCTTCCAACTCCGCCAAGCAGAACTAAACGTAGTCAGTGCACCCAAAGACCACCATATCTTGATGAGAATTCTGGCAGAGCTGTTGGTCGCCCGAGATCAAAATATGGTGGTTATACAGTGTGTTACCGGCATGCGGGCATTTATTAAAACTACAGATAATATGCTGCTTTAGCAATTGTTTGCAAGTATTATCAATTAAAAAATAAATAAAATAACTTCACAATTATTTTTCTTAGATACTGTCCATTTGTAATGTAGTGCATGTGCTGCGTGTTCATCGTTATCAGTATCGCTGTTGCTTGGTACAAGCCATGTCGTGGTACGGGGGCAAATCATAAATAATCAAAGTATCCGTCGACTGTCATTTGCACTTGTCAATTTGCTGTGCTGTACATTGCTGGCAATTAAAATTTTGTTAGAAAGTTAACAAAGCCTGAAAATGTGTTTATTAATTAAATTGATGTCATAGTTACGTTACAGATATACGTTATTTTAACCTACTTTAAAAAAAGCCCGGGTGCTGGTAACACATTGTATTTCGAATAAGTTCTAGTTTGCTACTTTGGTCGTCGAAATGATCAATGAAGCCGTTTAAGATGCGATATTCAAGTACTTACCAACGTTTTTAAGGTAAAATTTACTTGTATTTAAATTGTAACGTAGCAAAACTGTTATGTCTTAACATTGCAAAATCTCCATGGGGAGAGCCCATATACTGTAAGGAGGTAAGGAGGTCGAAATAAAGTAAAAATTAATTTTGTTCGTAAAAAACCTCAATTGGTTTTGAAGTATAAAAGTAGTAGATAATACGTACCTACGATACTTAAGAAAATATAATTGGGAAACGTCATTTAAATTGTTCTATTTTCAAACGGGCGAGTGAATCATGTTTCAAAATTTAATCTGAATGTTGTGTTAATATAGGTAAACTTAGTGTTAACGACTTTGTTTATTTACTTATCTAATTCGCGTATCTTTTGGTTAACCCTCTTTTTATTAATAATTCATTTTACTCATAAAAGCGGTATATTATTTAGTGATTACTATTTTAATGTTCAGATGATGGACGTTTTTACGAGAATAAACAAATTTTAATTAATATGTAATTAAAAACAAATCCTGTCACTGAATTTTCCAAATTCGATTTTAACTTACCTACAAAGTTACGGAACTGCATTCAAAAATGCAAATTATTTAATCAAATCCCAAAGTAGCGCGGCGCGTAAAAAGTAAAAATACGAAAAGTTGCGCTGAAAGTTAGTTCGGGTAACGATCCGTAGCACGCGGTCGGTTGCCATGGCGACGGTCGCCCCGCCCGCCCCGCGGTGTTGCCAGGTGCATTTCTCGAATAATCTTGGAGAAAGAATTATGTTAGGTGAACAGTGGGCCTAGAAATATTGAATTTTGCAAACTTTATAGACTTGCAGAATATAATGCATATTACAGAACTTCTATAAGATTGATGTAAGCTTTCTTGGGTTCTATTTTTACATATTTCTTTTAATGTTACTGAATAATAAGCTTCTGTCAAAAAAAATATTTTTCGGACAAGCAATTATTGCCGACTGTGCTTTTTTTTGCACAGTCGTTATCTACTCGTTAAGACGACTCTTACAACCCCTAACACGACGGATTTATCTTCCTGAGTCTCCATCATCAGACCAACTCGATGGTAGATACTATATTATTGTATTGTCATCAGAACTAAAGGCTTACGCAAATCTTGAGCTTCATCGGAAACAGGGAAGTAGGTAAAATTTAACTTGCACGTTTTTACCCTTACATACCTACATACATTGCAAGTTAAATAAAAGCTTGTAAAAATAAGACCAAGTGCGGGTGGGTCGAAAATCTTGCAACACAAGCTGACGAACACCCTACTTCAGTCTCTTCGACTCGGCAGAAGCGCGTGGAGCTGACCCCATGTACTTCTGTTTAGACCACATGATAATACTCGTTTATCGATCAATTGTCCTCGGGGATGATATGCATTGACATTCCCTAATAAGTTCAAGGGATTTTTTACAAATATCTCGTGATTGGCGAAATATTTTTTTACAGGAGTTAAAGCCATTAGGGTGACGGCACCAATGATGGACACATTTAGCTGACATGCACCAGTAATGGACACTTCGCTCTTAATTCAAATTTAATACGGCCCTAAATGATAATCCTTTTCTTTTGTAATATAAGAATCAAGTGTCCATTATTGGGTTCTTGTCCATTACTGGTTCTGCCACCCTACTTAGAATTAGAATCTAAATTACCTCAGCCTCCTCGTGACCACTGCAAGAAACAAAAACATAGAAAATATCCCACTGTCAGGACCACGCTTATTACCTACTCAAAAATGCCCTTACCGGGATAAGAACCGGGGACCGCTAACTTTCTATGGTCACAGCCAACTGCAACAACTCTAACTTTATCGTCGGTAAAATTGATTTCCCGCGCTATACAGGGTGAAATCTAACTCGTGAATCAAATGACCACCTCTGTGTTCTACCCACGAGTATGAACAACATTCACTTTGGGACCAACACAGAAATCACAAAAAAAAACAGCTGCTTCATACATTTTGGTCGACGTATTGAACTTTTCTATGAAACAGTTGATTTTTTTTCGTGATTTCAGACTTGTAGGTGTACGACAGTTAATATGACCCTAAATACCCGATTTATTGAATATTGATTAAATCAAGTGTACATTGATATAGTGTGAATTAGTACATGGCAAATCAACTCTACATTAGTTAAGGGAAAAATCCGAAAGCCGTAAATTTGTAGTGAAATCACAAAAAAAAAACAAAGATAGAAAATTCGGATTCATCTCCTCATAAAACGGGAAAAACCTTAGAAGCTAGATTCTCGTGATGAACGAAATATTTACATAGCTACCAGTTTGTACGAAACCCTTTGAATTACCCTATTTTTAGAATCATACCTTTCATTAACTCTTTCTTGTATCAGAGTTTGCTTCTTGCGAAATTTCATGATTCTACAGACAGAGACAAACAAATGGACAACGAAGTGATCCTATTATAAGGGTTCCTATTTCCTCTCGAGGTACAAACTTTAATACTAAACTAAATTAAAATTGGTGTTTCCTAAGTAATAGGATCTACGATGCCAAATACAGCTAGCTATACGGAAATAAACTTTAAACTTGTGACTTTGTTTCTTTGGTTAAAATTCAGGTTTTATACTTTTTTAGCTGGCAACCCGGTGGTACCTGAAATGGATTTCCATTGCACCATAACAGTAAATATTCGCCCCCCATCAATACGGTGACCCACACAATCCACATCCAGTAGACTTTATTCTGTGGCTTTAAGGTTTAAATTCAAACGGGGAAATGTAATTTGAGTTGCCCATTGTACGAGTTTTGAATAGGGCCCGCGGAAAATGAAAGCGTTGTTAAATAACTTGGCGAGTGACAACTTCTTTGTGAATGGGAAATTTGCTTTAGGCGGGGTATAGATGGAAAACCTGTTTCTGATGTGGCTTTCAACTAGATAATAAAGGGTGTCCTGTACCGGGTTAAATGATTTGTTAATTAGTTAAGAGGTCTTCTTAGGTTTGTTCTTGATTCATGTATAATATACCTTAATATAAAACTTCCGTGACATACCTACCGATTGATGGACGTGCATTGTCGTAACTAGTAAATGAGGACATGTAAAATATACAATGTCCTTTAGTTTCACGTTTTTTACTAGGTAATACTTACAAAGTTGCAGGCCAACTCTTGTAAAATCTGTCTAAATTGCTTACCCCATTGATTGTGACAAAATTTCGCTTGAAGATTTTGATCCCGAAAAAAATATAGCTCAAACTCAGACTCACAACAGTTCCCGAGGGAATAGCGATAACTGACTTCTATACGGAGTCACGGGCAACAGTTAACATATTATAATTTTACAAACATCTTTTAATGAAATAAAGCATAAAGTCAGACTAAAAAATAAATTTGACACATTTTCTGATTATTAATTAATAGCTTTGGTGCCACGATAATTAAAGTCCTTCACTTTTTAATTAAAACTTTTCCGTCAAACCGTTTAACAGATGACGCTTTATTGAGGTAATGAGTCATGTTTAACTTATTACAGGTAATTAATAGTATAATAAAGAATTCAAGAACGAAATATAAGTAAAATATAAGAAGTCTTGTATTACCTATTGCAGAATTACTAAGCTGACGAAGCTGTATTTGATGAATTTCTGATTAGAACTTCGCTTTTATATAACACCACTTGAAATGCAGTTACGTACTTCGTAATAAACCCATTCAGGAGCTCTCTTTATTTATTATTCGTACAAATTTACATAACAGTTTGACCCGATCTCTTTAATTTAGATAGTTTGTTAAATACCACTGCTGCTAATTTAATTTAGTTTACCAGAACGCTTGATTAATAAAGTAATAGAACCCTCTGTAGTTTTCAGTTGAGAGGGTTCAAATTTGTAATTATATCAATATGTTAACATGTCTAGACGTCTACGTATTCGCCTACGCGTGCTACGCACGTAGAGCGTCTACGATCAACGCGAGTGGTATCCAATTTCTCAATAAATAACAGCGAGATCGTCATTTGTTGGTTAAACTAACCATAACCATCGAGTTTGACTTGTCATCGTATCTTCAAAGTTTTGATAGCTCTTATTTACTTGACAGTAATGGCGGCCCTGAAAAAGCACATACTCGTAATATCTGGCTTGATATTGCCATAAATAGGTACAATTGCTTGAATGTTTTTTTATTTATTTTGATATATTATCTATGTTGTATATTTGTACTGATTATTGGTCACAACAACGCTGTCAGTGGTTGGTGATAAAAAATGCCTTCTCATTACAATTGCAGTAGTATGAAACCTCTTTATGACACGTAATAAACATAGTTATGTTTATTTATTTTACAAGTTACTACATGCCTAGAGTAGGTTCAAAGGTAAGGTAGAGTAAGTTCGCCTTTATTTAAATTACCTTCATAAGTACATTTTTGTACAACATTTTTTTTTGTGCTATATAAAAAATAACTTACTGAAAATAGGTAATTAAATCAAATATCTTCAAAAGGTTTTCAACCTTCAAAATGTTAATATGCGACCTTCCTTCAATCAAGCTTAGAAAAATAAAATTTCTTTTAAGAGTTAAACCCTTTGAAATTCAGCTGACAGAGTGCCGCTGAATAAATAAAGATTACCTACTCTAGAATCGAGAAAAAATAGGCCGTTATTTTTAAAATTAGAGGGACAGCCCTGGAGCAATGATCGAAGAAAGTGAAAGGTACACGATAGATAAATGTGACTTTGTGAGTTCTATGTGATTTGCATAAGGTCTGAAATCAATTGATAGTGCACGTGACATGGGCGTGACGGCGATAGGGACACAGATTGATGTGGCACGCGGGCTTCTCCGAATGCTAGGGATGCCGCTCTTGAGATTAAAATATCAACAGTTCTTACAGAGTTTTGGTGAACGTTTGACGACGCGGTTATCTGATGCTTTTCCAATATTTTAACTGCAGATTTTGGTTACATCAAATTTTACCCGCTAAAGGCCATTTGCACCAAAATTTTAACACTGGGTTAAGACACTAATTCGAGTTAGTAAACGGCAGAATCATACGAAAACTGTCATTTTAACTCGAGTTAACCCAGTGTTAAATTTTTGGTGCAAGTGGCGCTTAATCTACTTATCCGTGGTTTAAATATTGAAAATGAGCATTAGTTGATTGTTAAACTGGCGGTTCCGCTGCGTTTGATCCTCGTTAAGGGCAAATATTTAGGTAATGAGCAGGGTTAGGACTAGAGAATGCAATGTAACCGGTTATTAACCGTTTTAAGTTTTAGTATGAAAATAACCGCTTGTTAACCGAAAATAACCGGTTAAAACCGGTTTATAACCGGTTATTTGCATTCCCTAGTTAGGAATTGGTAGCATCAAAATCATTGTACATATATAAAATTTACTCTTTAACCATACCTTGCTTCAAAGCTGAAGACAAACACAAAGGTATTAGGAAGTTTTAAGGAGTTAACTTCAAGGGAAAAACAATGGAATCGTAATCCTAAAAGGAAAATAATGTAGGCTCCTAATGGCAAAAGCGCAAAGGAATAAATCTCTAAGTAATCCTTTTTCTATTCTATCACTTCTGGCCCAGTCACATCACGTTTGGTGTGAATCAGCGAGATCATTTTTTATATTCAAACGATAAATCAGAGTATGTTTTTTATGAGATTCTTATAAACCCAGGTTTTGGTTTCTGTTGTGTTTGGTTTTGGTACCTTTACTCAGATATTAATAAACCAAGACCTTTTGAAGTTAAGATTTAAAAAACATGGAAATTTACTTTATTTTCGTATTTTACATAAAAACCCAACGTCTCCTTAACCTTGTTACATTACAAACGGGTAGGTACATTTATTCTTCCATACTTATTTATACTATGTATTTAATATAACTGTATAATATAACATTGCTTGTCCGTTTGTTACACTTTCACAGCAAAACCGCTGAACCGATCTCGATGAAATTTGAGTCAAACTGTGCAAACGGTTTTGTGGGACATATGTTCCTATATTATGATGTAATGTCATCTTATTTTCCTTAAAATTAAAATAGATACCTAGCTCGAATCATGAGGTAGGGCATGGGGTATCTTTACTGCGCGACTTGTACGCTGATGTAGTGGCAGGCAACAACAGCTACCAAAAAATAAATAAAATTAATATTAATTTCCGGTAGTGTTTTAAAATTGTTAGCAATGTGTATGAACTTTTATTGAAATTTTATTTGGCAACTTTTCGCCGGCCTATCGTTAGTAACGAGGAAAATGCAATTCATTGTAGGTTAAATCTTGCTACTGCCGCTATTGTGTATGTCAAAAGTTTCCGCTCAATATTATTTGTTACTAATTCCAATTTTATTATTTGCAATGAAAAAGTGAGCTCGCTGTTTTTCTCTATGTTGTCTCGTGGGCTTCGGAGAACGTTACAAGCAAAAACATGTATTGTATTGGAGCTACATTAACCTTAGACCTTTCTGTATAATTGAGTTTGGATTCAGAAAAATATAAAAAAAAATCGGATTACATTTACAAATAAATTTTAAGAAGATACTGCAGAATCGTGCAGACCAAGTTTAATGTTTTGCTTTTAGTTTTTAAACGGCTTCATTTCCAAGAATTTCTTTCTTTATGGTTTTTAATGGAGTTTGTCTCCAATGTAAAAGTGGAGATATTTCATTACTTTTTAATCTTAGTAAATTCCTCATAACTACTACACTGGGAAAACCCAGCTAAGTTTTAAAATGTTATTTTATTTGTTATTTACATAAAGTAGCAAACCAAATGGAGCACTTAACTATATTATCGTATGATGTGGTTGAAAAAAAATCGTACTCGCTGGAATAATAATGTCTAGTCTTCTTGAAATGAAGACAAAGTATTATTTTGATAGTTTTTAGTATTAAATATAAAGTATTACTCGAATTATATCCACAGTTTCGATACCGTAAAGAAAATGTTGGAATTTAGTCATTCGGTTCTGGCGTACATTCTCTACGTAATTTATTGGACAGATACCAGGAATACATATAGCAAGAGAGGCTTTTGACGTCAAGCTTTGAACTTCAATCTCTGCCAATTTAGGCGTTAATTTCAAAATTAAACCTTAGAATTAACTAGACAGCGTTGTGATACGTTACTAGTTTGGCCTAGTATCGTATTCATTATAGTTATAATTAGGTTTTCTGTAGGAGAGCTCAACAGTTAAGTTCATTATTTTGCTAACCCCATGTCTAGGGCAGCCAGGAGCCCTAGGGCGGGAAAGTTAACCCGTGCACGCATTTGTGTTAACACACTTTGTGCTCTTGACTTCACAACTTCGGCCTACTTCATTTTATGTAAGGTAATTAAATACAGACTCCACAGATTAAGAGTTTAGGGATTTTCTAAACGATGCCCGCAAATATTAAATGAGCGCTGCCGTTAATTATAGGTTACAAAACAAAATAATTACTTTACAAAGGACCATGGGCACTTTTGTATGGAAATTGGGTGTGGCATCAACAGAATTGAATCCTTTACATTTAAAATGTAATTAGTTAAAACATCATTTCTTACTATAGCCGCAAATACCTAGCTTACCGGAGAATAAAAATATGGGCACTTTAGCTAAATCACTACATAGTATAAAACAAAGTCGCTTCCCGCTGTCTGTCCCTATGTATGCTTAGATCTTTAAAACTACGCAACGGATTTTGATGCGGTTTTTTTTAATAGATAGAGTGATTCAAGAGGAAGGTTTTTATGTATAAAAAAAATTGTTTTATGTACGTGTGTTATAGAAAACTCAAATAAACCGAAGCGAAGCGAGGGCGGGTCGCTAGTAAATAATAAAGTAAAGAATTTTCTTAGAATCAGAGAGTTGTTTTGATGTAAAGAATACACAATTTTTTAAGATACATTACACAACAATCGACCTCTGTGTAACTCTTTTCCGTTAAGTTGCTTAGGTTATGTTGATGATATAGTGTTATAATCAAATACCCTAAACCCAGTTCTATAATTATCCGTCCCAATACTATATTTTCCAATGTTTCTATGGACTATGTCATCAACATAATCTTGTTTTCAAGTGCCCATATTTTTGTTCTCCGGTGAACTAGGTATTTGCGGCCATATTAAGAAATTACGTTTTAACTAATTCCTTTTTAATGATATGGGTTTAAATTGGTGCCACACCCAATTTGCCCATGATCCTTTCGTAGCTTCTTCCCGCTTAACAATTAAGATTTTAACTTACTTAAAAAAAGGATTCTCAATTCATCGGCTCTTTTTTTTCGACTTTATTGATTTTCAAGGAACCCACCATACTAATCAATAAGGCATATTTTGTAAAAAAAAAAATAACCCATAACCTATCAAGGTTCGAAAGATGCAGCCCATTAAAGTTGGAACTGTGGGGGCTTTGTAATAAAGTCCCGTTGGCACCCTTAAGTGCGGGACGAAAAGGGGTATAAAGATCATTCCCGTGTGCATTTTAAACCAATTTTTATAATGGAACTGGAGGAAGCATGCGACACGGACGCGCATAACTTGTTTCCCAACACGTGTACGGTCTGTTTCTTCTGGGTTTGGACTAAAAATGCTCTTGTATTTCACATCTACATGACGACGCGCTAGATGTCCTGGGTTTAAATCCCGGTAAGGTAACGATATTATTATCTTAAACCTTAATTGTAATTATAATATATATTGGTATAATGATGTATTAGTATTATATGTAACGTATATATTTACAGTAGACTGTATCACTACATAGTATAAAACAAAGTCGCTTCCCACTGTCTGTCCCTATGTATGCTTAGATCTTTAAAACTACGAAACGGATTTTGATGCGGTTTGTTTTAATAGATAGAGTGATTCAAGAGGAAGGTTTTTATGTATAATAAATTCTGTTTTATGTACGGGTGTTTCAGAAAACTAACATAAACCGAAGCGAAGCGAGGGCGGGTCGCTAGTTAGCAATAATTAGGATAATTATGTTTTAAGTTTTTAGTTTTTATCTCTGTCTTCTTTTTCTGTGTACATTTACTGTGTGCCATTAGGTCCGCCATTTGTACTTATTTTTGTGCAATAAAGATCCATAAATAAACCTAAAAAGTGTAACAGAGGTTCTCTGTTGTTATTATAAATCATTAATGCAACAGTTTCTCACATTAAGAAAATAACGTAAAGAAAATAACGTAAACGCTGTATAATAAAGTTTCGTCTGACATAAAAGACAAATTGACCTAACACTAGAACTGTAATTTAAAGAGATTTAATTACACATACATGAATGAGACGTGTTTCGCGATTAAAAACTGGCAAATTTAATGCTCGCTCTTTAAAGCACGCTATGGGCTAGGATAAACACCAGCAAAACAGATTTCCGACTCGAGTAAACTAGGCAACCCTCATTTTACCGACAGGAAAGGTATTATAGTTACCCCTAAACATAGTCGAGCGAAAAATACCTATAGAATTTTCCGGGTCGCCCGTCCCCGAGCAAGTACCCCGGGTCAAGAGATACGATGCACGTGTGAAAGGCTGGGTTGCATGAAATCCCTTTTTCCACGAGAGTTCGTAGTACGGAATACCGGAGCAAAATGTCACATGTGTGGCTAATGTCGACATGAACTTGTGGTCTTTTGCGTTTGGAAGGGAATACGGGTCGCGCTTCGCCCGAGGCGCAAGGACCAGTGCTCTATGCGGCCACGATACAGCGCGGGTTCAAAATGAATGCTTTCATTTTAGCGTGCGCTTAGTTTACAAATTGATGGGGCGGTGGATGAGGCTGTAGTTTAAGCTGTTTAAAGAGAGTGTTTACCAAGTCAGCTGAAAGTTTGCGATGAAGTACTGAAACTCCAATTAAATAACACTGGTTTTTTAATGTGTGAGCAAAAAATACTTCTTTGTAGTATATAAGTCGTGGCCCTTTTTTGCGTATGCAATGACTGTTGAATAACGCATCTTAACTTTAGTTGTATAGGAAACAAATTTCTAGTACCATTGCATAAACAATTATACAAACTTGCTTTTAATAATAATTCCATAAATATAATCTGTATAGTATGTTTTTTTGCCTTATTCATACGCTCAGTATTTACCTATAGGTATACTAAATGAAGACTTCTAAGTGGCCAGCATTAAATTGTGACAAAACAAAAGATTTTTAAAGCTGGCCACTTACAGCGACCTTTATAAAAACGCCATGTTTTATTGATAATTCAGTAACGATTTAATTGATATTATGTTTGAGGGCGCCACAGTATTGTATTTATTGTGTACTAGCGACCTGCCCTCGCTTCGCTTCGGTTTATGTGAGTTTTCTTGAACACCCGGACATAAAACAGAATTTATTATACATAAAAACCTTCCTCTTGAATCTCTCTATCTATTAAAAAAAACCGCATTAAAATCCGTTGCGTAGTTTTAAAGATCTAAGCATACATAGGGACAGACAGCGGGAAGCTACTTTGTTTTATACTATGTAGTGATTTTTGTATGCACAATGTTTTTACTACATACATTTTATAATTTTTAGTCAATATGTCGTATTGCGGAACGTCATACCTATAATTTCAAATCAGCATGGATCGAACCGAACCGAGTTAATATCACCATACAACGTATAATATAATTGGTTCATAATACGATGTGGCATGTACATTATAAAAAGAAAATGTGTTCACGTATTTCCATGACTTTTGCCGTGAGGTCCAAAGTACCAAAAACTCGATGTGGAGACCATTTAAGTAACGAATTTAGAGGCTTCTATAGTGTTGTACGTAATAAAAAGAAGTATCAAAAGTAAAAAAAAAATACAATTAAAACTGTTACTGAAAGTATATGATTGAAATGGTTTTTGTTTAGTTTGCTTTATGCGAATTTGTTTTCTAACGTTTCCACGAATTTTTCGTCTGGTGTGTATAATATTCAATATATTATAGATATAAACAGTCCTATTTTATAGGATAAAATTTATATAAACTCAGACCATTACTGTTGGAATTAAATCAATAAACACACTTGCATTTATGATAATATTATTATGAGTTAAGGTAGATGTTTCACACGTTTTTCTGTATAATTTGACTTTCGCCCTGTATTTCTCCGTATTCTTTAATAATGTCTGTGGTAAAAGACAGAGAACAATTATTTTTAATGTAATTTCTGAATAAGTGCTCTCCTAAACAAAGATATCTATAATTTCCATGAAAGCTCGTAAGACAAAGCGCCATCTATCGCGACGCCACCGTAAACTTGGCATTACGGGATACATGACAGTTCCCTAGTAAGTATTAATAAAATTATATGGACTTCTTTACGATGCATTGCTATTGTTGTCAAGCTAATAAAGATCCTCTGAGTACTAAGTAAAAACCAACGTAAGTGACTTTGCACACAGGGTGTCTTTTCTGCCCATTTTATAACTCAGTTACCTCGTGTTTGCATTGTATTGTACTGTAGTGTTATTAAATTTATGAACGAGTCTCTAAGTAAAAATCATTAGTATAAATTAAAGTGTATTAAAATGAATCATTTTAGAAAACAAATACTGTCATTATCAATATGAACAAATAATAATATCTACGTGGCAATATGTCAAACGTGTTCAATTTAGCACGGGCTGGTGCACTTCGCGTCGCGGTTCAGCAGCTCGTGGCTCTGTTAATTACTTTCAAGTATTGCACCGAATATAATACTTACCAGCGTTTGAATTTAATCGATTTTAGATGTGCTGATTTGGACGTTCAAAATTGTTATTAGTATTTATATATTTTTTGGAACACCCTGTGAACATAATTTAGAACACCCTGTGGTAATAATGATTATGTAGTTCATAGATCTTCAATTTATATGTCAAGCAAAATTTTTGTCTCACTACTAAAAACATATTTCTTGAAATAACTTAGTTTTTAATATAAATTGCGTTTTATCAATCCCAATCTTGTTACTCGATTTAAAATCCCTGGAATACTTTCCTAGACACTAAGTATAATAAAGCTTTCCCCTCTTGGATTACAATATAAATGATTTGCAAAAACAGAAACAACGCCATAATGTTTTATGGGCGTGTAATCGCATTTGTTTTGTTGAATGATAACCGCGGGTTAATTTAGCGCGGTCGTGTTGCGAACCGCCGCTTTCTAACGATTGGTAAAACGGAACACGGAATACAAGTAACGTTTCATCATTAAATACATAAAAAACTCTTTAAAAAAATAAAGTTACATCCTAAAAGAGTCTTTGGGTTGATGAGAATGATGTCGAATTTCTTAGTTACAGATGTAGTGAATAATCCTTTCCCATCGTTTTTTGGAAATCCATGGAAATCCATGAAAGAGGCATATGTCCAGCAGTGGACAGATATATGCTGAAGAAGAAGAGAAAAGAGATCGTTTTTTTGTCGGATTAGTTCGTATTTATCTATCTTTCTCAATAAGCTTCAGTACCCATCAATAAGCCAACTGAGAAAGTAAGATAAATACGAAGTTATCCGACCAAAAACTATGGGAAAGGATTATTCACTACATCTGTACATGTACATGAATGCACCCTGTATATTTTGTTTTAATCATAATGGGTTTCCGTTTGAGCTCAGACTCACCTGATGTTAAATGATGACGTGATCGAAGGTGGTACACGCTTACCCAGAAAATGCCTATTCCGGAAATGCAGAAGCAGGGAAAGCGTTCCAGTCCTTGTCAGTGGGAATAAGAAACGATGCAGCAAACCGCTGCGTGCGAACCATTGGGTATTCTACTACATGTGAATGGAACCCATCCCGGCGTCTAGAACATGAACATGCAAGAAAGTGGAGGGCGGGATGAGGCCATGTAGTCCCTGGGCACACTCTCCATAATACACCTTGTAAAATACCGAGAGACAAGCGGCTTTACGCCGATGCACCAAACTCAGAAGCCTGGTATATTAGATAATTCGATGTAGACACGCGATAGTGAGTAGTAAAACGTCAAACGAAACTGGATTAAGAAATGAAGTATTGGCCATTGTTCGATTTACATAAAGCACAGCTAAAGCCTCTCCTTTAATCAAGCGAATGGAGTATTTTCGATGGCAAAGCGCAAATTAACCAAAATGAAAGTCGTTGCGCGCGACGGCCAAACCTCAGTTTGCGTAAATTACTGTGTTTCATTCCCCCCTCTCATTTCCACTGAGTTTTATGCCTCGGCGTTGTTTTAGTGTTGTGGATGCGCGATCACACTGTTAAGATTGCTGAAAATTTAAAACTCGGTAGATTTGTTGTCTGTGGTCGTTTTAAAAATAGAAGCGCTTTGAATTTATACGTCGGTCTTCAACAATGCCACTTCGATTTATTGCAGCGAGTTCCTACGACACTTACCGGTCATCGATTCTAATTCTAAGGCTCTGGAGTGTTGGGGTACACTGCATAACTCCGAAGAGTCAAAATTCCGAATTGATCAAAATTCAAAATTTTCATAATTCTGAATGCAATTTTTTGGTAGAAGACTTAACTTTTTGATATCGCTTATAAATCAAACCTAACCTAACCTACGTATGACAATTAAGATACTGCTATTTTAGATTAATTGCATATGCATTTAATCTGAAATAGCTCCAGCGTAACATAGTTTTCAGAAAAAATCAAATTCGGACAAATGAATATTCGGATAAAAGTAATTCGGAACTTTGTTCGATTTAGGCGATGCTTTAAGCACCACGCTCTACACAAAACTAATACTTTTGAGTGTTATCATCTTACTTGATATTTACGAAATCAATACCAGAAGAGAATTCAGTATGTATGATTTACCCGAAAATGATACTGACCGTAACCTAAACTCTGCTCTTAGGCAAGCAAATTTTGCATCAAATCAAATTGATTGCTCCTCTCTTTTCCTATTGCCAACTTTACAAAATAATGAATGAATAAATGATCAGTTGTAATAATATACATTTTTCTTTGTTCTAGATATTCGACAATCACTACCACTTCCACCACCACTCGGTAGCGAAGCGCTCGCTGACTGCTGCGCCGGCGCACCACGGGCGGCTGGAGAGGGACACGCGAGTTGTCTGGGCCAAGCAGCAGAAGGCGCTGTCAAGGAAGAAGAGGGATTTTATAGTTTATAATGTTACTTCTACAGGTGAGTCATCAGTTTATAATAAAAATGTTTTCTTTAAGATGAATTTCTATACATACCAACATACATTAAGCTCACGCCTTCATTCCCAGAGTGGAGTAGGCAGAGCTACAGAATTACTAACAACTCTAAAAAGTTGTTAATAGTTCTGTAACCACATTTTGCACAACTAAGCTAAGATATTTACCAGTGTATTAGTGACAGGTTGCAAGCCCATCACCTAACAGTACTACACAGCCTTTATTACCTTAGTCGTCTCTTATGAATATCTAAAGTGTTATTAAAACTTGTTAACAGTCGAAACGCCGTACGTCCCGTCTCCATCGACGGCGACTAAGCGAGACACGAGGGGCGAAGCGCCCGCGCGGGTGAAGGGGCGGCCGAGGGCGGCTGACTCCAAGTTCCAGCTGAACGACCCAAAGTGGCCACACATGTGGTACCTGGTGAGTAACTGGAAGACCAAGGTCACTTCTATACTTGGCAGAACAGCAGTGATGCGGTTATAGAATGCTAGGATGGTACAGTAGGGAGGCTCTAGACAAGATTCTTTCGGCGTTCGTTATCGTTATCCAAAATTAGTAGGATTGACGTAAGCTGTCAGACGGTCGCGATCCCTTAGATTTCGTCAGTTTTCGCAAATCGTTTACGCTAGCGTTAAGCAACTTGTCTAGCATCTCTGATTACAAAAATAATACTGAATTTAAATAAAAATAAAAATACTACAATATGATATCGCATCGCTACTGGATCTCCACGGAAGTGGATTAACGCTTTAAAGTACAAGTAGTGTGTAAACGTAGCCATACAATCAGCGTCGATAGGACATGGTCACGCCAGCTCCATTATGTCCATTGCTGAGCAAAGATCCCGTAAAACTATAGTTAACAAAGGTATTATTTAAATTCCTGAGAGGTGAATATTACCTGCAGGCTCACCTACTCTTAAACGAGATCACCACTTGACTTAATATGCATAATGGGTACCTCCTCTAATCATTAGTAACATTTTAAAAACCGACTCCCTACAGTTTCGTTCCACCGTGTACCTTGCACTGAGCTTTCGATGAGTCATCTCTTTTAAAGAACCAATAATAAACCCAGTGTTATTCTCTGAAATAACACTTAACTGACAATTAATAGACCTTGAACGCAAACTAAAATCGCTTTTCTATCGGGTTTCGACCAGGCGTACCTAGTTCGACTCCTCGAGTCCTCGTTTCCGATAACTTCGTGACTGTTGATCGATGGATTGTCGATGCAAATCTGTCTATTAGCAAACGCCAGCCAAACAATACCGTCAACACATTTGATTGATCCATATTTCGTTTACGGCCCGCGCAAACTAAACCACTAATCGCTGCACTGATAGACATTTTAACGCAAGATTTTTTTTCAAACTGGTCTATTAAAAAATGTCACTTAGGTATAACCTAATTGTGATTGATAAATGCTCGTTAAAAAATGTGTAGCAAAGAAGAAATTGATGAGTTTTTAAAATGTCAGCCAAATATGACTTGTTCAACTTCTCCCTACAATTAGTGTAGTACCAAATTAGTTCATGATCCACTCCGAACTTGTGATTTACAGGCAAAAAACCAGGTAAGTATATCAGTTGGTAGATTATGTCTGACAAAACGAGTAAAGTATAAGGATAACAATTGGATAGACTTTGTCTTTGCGTAATAAAACATAATATTCTGTTGCTATCTTTTAACGATGAAAAAGGACAAATAAACCAATAAACACACTTTATAAAATAAGCTCTTAAAGTTGCAGATAACTCAATAATACTCCATGTTTTAGCCCACTTGTTATTCCTAACGACTTTAAATTGAATCAAAAAACTTCCTCCCATTACTTAGTCTTATGCTCATAATATTGACGAAACCAACAACTTGACTTTTATCGTGAGAACTGTTCAAGTTAATTTCGTCCAAATGGAAAATTACAGTTAATTTGCATTAAAAATAATTTTAAATTACAGCAGCTTTGTAAAGTTAAGCCAATGTATACAGTATACCAGAATTAGCTACGTTTTTAAACTAAAAATATACCTACTACTTTTAAAAGACATTATGTGCTAGCTGACGTTATTCGCGTAGTTTAAACACTATTCCTGATTGCTAACCTTGTGTTAGAACAAATTTGCTATTTATGTAGGTAAACCTAGAAACTGCGCCAACCACCCTTTCATTCTGATTGCGGGATATGTACAAATTCGGATATCAAACAATCAATCAATCCGAACGAAATGTTGCTTCGCCCGACTGCGGGCGCGACGGGAATTATCATTTCGTTCTGGTAAAATTGCGAATACATTTTTTGGGAGCTATTTCTGGCAAAAAATTTGCAGCAAAAAGCTGGAAAATAATTGGTTTTTGTTATATTTAATGCGGGTGAAGCGAAGGTAATGTATACCTTCGCGGAATACTGTACACAGCGGTTAATTTAGAGACAGGGTACATAGAACCTACAACGAATAATCCTTGCCATATTCATTTTTGCTTCTAATATAAATTACATACTTTATGATTATGTAGTGTAATTCGGTTGTATACCTACAATATCTCCGTCAGGTTCCATCTAGCACAGTTGTTAACTTCTTCCTTTTTAAGCTGACATGGTGATGATAAAGTTTAGGCAAGACGTGTTCCATGAAGTCCATTAGATGTACTTCATTGACTTTTAACAGCGATACAAATGCTTGACAAAATACGTCAGATTAAGCAGCCGTATCGTAAAAAAGAAAAATGAGTGTGAATAAGTGAAATAGAGATTGTCCACGCCAATTGCTCTCAATATCAAATTCCTAGACGTGGCAAGAAAAATGAAAATTATAACATAATGGTTGTTTATTTCAAGAACCGCGGCGGCGGTCTCGACATGAACGTGATCCCGGCGTGGCGGGAAGGGATCACGGGCCGCGGCGTGGTGGTCACCATCCTGGACGACGGGCTGGAGACAGACCACCCAGATCTAATCGTTAACTACGTAAGTATATGCTTGTTCATCATAAACACGCAACGGTCTCGGCATGAATGTAATCTGGGCCTGGTGGGAAGGGATCACAGACCGCGGCTGTGGCATCACCACCCTGGCCGATGGGTTGGAGACGGACCTGCTCGACCTAGACTTTAACTATAATTATCAGTGCATGCTTGATGGTTTGACAGGTTAGAGGGACGCATTCAGAACTACCTACAGCCTCACTCAGAGTCAGTTTAAGATGATTAAGCCGTTACGTTCCTTAGTGTCATCACTAACACTTTTTCTGACACAATTTAAAAAAAACAAGGAGTTAATGTCTCTCAGTATGGCGGCAAGTTGCTAATTAAGTCAGTCAAGTAAATTAGTAAGACAACTAGATTTTTAAATAATAACTTTCACTGTTGCAAATCCGTAAAAACATTGATTTGAAGGTAGTTTTTACATCAACAAACTCCTTGAAACGCAAATGGGTTTGCAAATTCCATTAAATGTTATTTTGAACCGACTAGAATGAACCATATTTTCCAATAACTTACATCAATCCCTCGTCTGTTTACTTTGAAATCATACAAATTGGAGCAAAAGTAGGACACACGGTTTTAACAGTCGACATTAGTGAACAAAGCGAGATTCAAATTACACGATTCATCTCACACAGTTTTAAGGGGAACCGCGTCTCTTTCGCTAGGTTAGACAACCTTAATACATACTTGAAATGTACCTATATTAGGTGTTTCATTTTTGGTACATTTCAATTTTCATTTCTTATTAATTTGATCGAATTCTTCGTCCTACTTATCTAAAAGACCAGTATTCGAAATTATAATATAATTACTTGGGTTTTAGAGGTTGCACACTCTGACAACTTTTTAAATTAATTTTCCTGATTATGAAAGTCTCTAAAGCCGCAACAAGCAGAAGAAATGGTGATGATGGTCGATATCATTAGTGTTTGACATAAGGTGACGGGAAAGTAAGTTATTGTTTGTTGTTTTTGGAAAAATTATAAACATTGAAAATCTGCTCCTCCATAGTGGTAAATTTGTGCAACCTCAAAATATTGTCCATTCACCTTGAAACTACAAATTTTATTTTTTTATAATAGAAAGAAATAGGGCGTAAGCGAAGTGTGCAAAACAAAAGACATTTATTTTTTCCATACAAACACCCTAACCTATATACATAAAAACCATTTGATAGGTATTTTAAAATGTTGGACTGTTCGTTCGATCGATATCGAGTCGATGAATGTTTGGCGTTTATTGAAGCTAAACGTTATTATCAAAACGGCAGATCAATTCTACAAACGTAACGAAAAACTTACATACATACATGACATTAAATAACGCCTCACATACGTAGATTTGACCGATTTAGGCGGCCATAAGTCGTAATATTGAAAATCACCCCACGGTTACACAATTGACTTCCTTATCTACCTGACATTCCAGGGCACCCACCCCCACCCCTTTTGAGTCATAAGATAACGTATGCGCCGAGCTACCGTCAATCGAAATCTGATTATCACTTGTAGTGTACGTAACAGTTCTCGGTGCCTTCAATATACGTAGTGTTATAAACTGCAACAAAACAATTCAGTGTTCTCTAGTGCAGTGAAAGAAATGGATTCTAATAATTCAGGTAAGAATCTATCAATTGAACTTAAAAAAATGTTTTTTTTTATCAGTTTACTGTATATGCCTAGCATTCAAACGTAACACCTTATTTTTAGCTACTTTTCTTAAATTTTAGGTTTTGAATGCAATAATGAAATACTTCCAATGTCTTCCAAGAACTTATTTAAATTACAATAATTATGGCACATATTCAATATTATATTAACAATAACAGTTTCTGCCAAAAAGTGCCTATAGTCAAATAAAGGTCAATTGAAGTTGTCTGGGTAAAAACTCTAAAAACCGTTCATGATTTTATTTTTAGTAATTATTTGTTTTTTTTTTGTTTCAGAGTCTTCCAGTGCCTCTGGTGTTACAGTTGTGACTCGTAAATATTTGTTTGAAAAAATGAAAGATCAGAATTTCCCAAATTTGAGTGAAAAACTGAACCATTTAGAAAATTACCTTGTGGAGTTTTATGGGCTCTCCGAAGAAAGTAAAAAGAGCCTTAAACATAATTTTTCCCAGTTTAAGTCACAAATGAAAGATAGATGGATAAAAGCACGAAGGACTGAAGAAGTATTCTTGAAAAATAACCAGACATGGTTAGAAGGAACTTTTGAAATTCCAATTGAAACATCTAATCGGCAAGGACGTCCATGTAAATCATTTGAGGACTCGAGTGAACGAACTAAGAGAAGGAAGACGGAGGACATTCGTGCTACTGTCGATGATGAAATCATAGTCCATGCTGCACAAGTTATATTACAAACAGACGGAAAAAGAAATGCATCAAAAGTCCTCAGGCAAATAACAAACTGTCCAGAGCAAGCAACCAAATTAAGGGAATCCTGTTCTAAGGAAGATGAAACAATCGCACCACTGACCCCTTTTGAAGCCCTTAAGATGTTTGTAGAAGCTGACCTTACTCGGCGACAATATGAAATAATAAGAGCAACAAACCCAAGGCATTACCCCTGTTACGACCTATTGTTAAAAGAAAAACAAGCATGTTACCCAGAAACTATGTTGCGGGTCACGGCTACCTGCGCGGAAGTAGGATTACAGAGCCTAATGGATCATACCGTTATGCGCTTATCTATATACCTGCAAGATGTGTTGATAACCCTCAATGAAACTGAAAGGCAATCATTAACGATAATATGCAAATGGGGTTGCGATGGATCTCAACAATCACGTTTTAAACAGAAGTTTTCTCATGATGCCGACTCCGATGCAAACCTCTTTATAAGTTCTTTTGTGCCCTTGCAGATTGTTTATGGCAAAGAAAACAAGAAAGTTTTGTGGCAAAACCCAACCCCATCATCGCCACGATTTTGCCGCCCCATAAGATTTCGGTTCGTGAAAGAGTCTACTGATGTCACCAAGGAAGAAATAAGCTATGTAGATAATTCAGCCAAGTTACTTTCTGATACAAAAGTGGATTTGAATGGCAATGAATTTATATTTGGACATATTTTCAAAATGACTATGGTTGATGGCAAAGTATGCAACGCTGCAATAAATACAAAATCAACAATTCGTTGTTATATATGCGGGGCAACATCCAAAGATTTCAATGACTTGTCCAAAAGCAATGCTACCAGTTCAGAAGCCCTCGACTTTGGGATTTCAGTGTTGCATGCCAGAATACGCATTTTTGAAAGCCTTTTACATTTAGCCTACAGGCTACCGGTAAAAAAGCATAGAGAAAGGAAAACACAAGACGAGAAAGAAATAGAGAAAAAAAGAAAATTGGAAATCCAGGAAAGATTTAGGAGAGAAACTGGTATTTTGGTAGATATGCCTAAAGCCAACTTCGGCAATACCAACGACGGTAATACAAGTCGAAGGTTTTTTGAGAACACCGAATTGGCTGCTGATATTTTAGGGATTAACCATGAATTAATTCATAGGTGCAAAGTTATTTTGGAAGCAATTTCAAGTGGACACAAAATTGATGTTTCGAAATACGACGCATACGCCTTTGACACGGCAAAGCTGTACGTTGAGGAATATGGGTGGCACCCCATGACTCCGACCATGCACAAGATTTTATTACATGGTGCAAAAATAATAGAAAATGCATTATTACCAATTGGGCAACTGTCGGAGGAGGCGGCAGAAGCCCGAAATAAGCATTTTCGGTCATATAGACAAAACTTTGCAAGAAAGTTTTCGAGAGAAGAGTGCAACCTCGACATCTACCACAGACTGTTGCTTACTTCGGATCCTCTTGTGAGCAGTATGAGGACTTATAAAAAAAGCTCATGCAAAGCTTTTTCAAGCGAAGCAATTGAATTATTGCTACCTGGCAGTATAATATAGACTTTATTACATATCGTCAGTAATTTAATTATAATATGTTTTTATTTATTTATTAATATTTTTATGTAAATTAGAAACTGTTTTATCATTGTTCTTACTTTAAAAAAAAAAAGTAGAATTTTTCTGTTTTTTTTTTTGTATATTTTATTAAATAATAAAGATTTGAATGAAATACAACATATTTTAATCATATACCCCAATTTAAACAAGATTAGAAGAAAAAATGTTTTTGGCCGCCTAAATCGGTCAAATCTACGTATGTGCGCCTGTTTCGCAGAGGGATTGGCAAATACCACTTCTTTCTTTCTTCTTTCTTCGAGAAACTTTTCGTCAACATAGTCGTCCCAAAACATGGCCTCCAAGATCACGTGTTTACCCGCCTCTTATTATAAGAAATAATGATGTAACGTGTTTGAAATAATCAATTTCTTTTTATTTTAATTCAAAGATACCCAACCCTTATAAAACACTGTACATTTGATAATAGAAAAAATATTCCGTCAAACTTAAGAACCTAATATTATGTATTAATTCCCGTTTAAAAGCTATAGTTTTGACACTACATAAAAAAAAGTAGCTGATTGGACCGAATTCACTTATAAAAAAACACGAACTAAATTTACTATTGGTAGGTACATACTTTGAAAGTACGATGCAAATGAGGTTCTTTATAAATCCGGCCATAAGCGCGGTATTAAAAACCTCAATTTTGTATGGAAATAAACCCCCTATTTCCCCTTAATCCCGGCGTTCGGGAAACGCGTTATTAGGTCACGATATGGCGGAAAGCATGATGGAACTCGTGTGTTCTGCAAAAGTGTGTGTATTTAAGTGCACTGTACAAGAGTGGTAGAGTAGACCGGCTGTTTTGTTTACTCTGTACTTTCTAGTTTAATACGTTGTTTATGGTATGTCTAGACCAGGTACTCTCAAAGTTTTTCCGATGAGAGCTAGGGCTCCGTAAAGCATCTGCAAGGTAGGTATGCTTAGATCTTTAAAACTTCGCAACGGATTTTTTTATAATAATAATATATAGAGTGAGTCAAGAGGAAGGTTTTTAGGTATATTTTTTTTTATGTACGGGAGTTACAGAAAACTCATAATAAACCGAAGCGAAGCAAAGGCGAGTCGCTAGCTAGTTTAATTTAAAACAATCCTTATTTTGGGGTTTATGCTCATGCTCATGCAAAGTTTTTGAGAACCGTTGTTTTAGATTAACGACGTAATTATTATGTTATATTGTAGTAAAAAGATCAACGGAAGGAGTATTAATATTAAATTAACATAGTTTATGGTTTTGCTCATAAAGTACCGTAACGTTGAATTTATTATTCACTGGCTGCGACTTCATCTGCGTGCAAAAAAATCATCAGTAAAATAAGGAATTCTATGAGTGATCAGGATATGGACCGAGTGGATCAAGGATAAACATTCACACATGTTTATAAACTTATTAAATATAATACTATATTGGTTGAATTATGCGGTTTATAATATAATTACTAAAATACTAACTTCTAATTCAAGTCTTGCGATTTGTTCATTGATTAGTCAGTGTCAAGTCAAGTATTTATACCATAGGAGTTAAACTACTATTAACTTTTTTATTAAACTTGCAAAAGAAAACATATTTACGATAAAAAATCTAATAACCTTCGTTCAATCTCGCTCCGTAATTGAATTAACTTCGATCTATTTTTAATCTCGTTTATTTTTAAATTCTCGTTATATAACCCTTGTTAAGAGTTTTTTTATTTTTACTGCTTCGTATTTAAATAGGTTAACTGCTTGTGCTTAAACATTGCTATCTTACACATTAAAATAAAGAAGCGATGAATATTATTTACATAGATACCTTAAGTCGTCTTAAAACATATTTTAACACACAAGGTGCTCGAAAATATATAATTTTTGATAGTTATTTGGTCGACTGGTAGAGAATACCATTAGGTCTACCATTTGTATTTAAGTTTGTGCAATAAAGATTAACGACTAGGAGCCATGGAGCGTAGTATATTTAATTTATTAGGTGTCAAAAGATATATAAGGTCGCATCCGGAACACTACACTGCGCTCCAAAACACGCATAGCTGACGTAGATGAAAAGTACTGTACAAGCTTAGTGCTAAGTTTGAAACCAATTCTTTTCTTAAGATTCTCCTCCTACCTACATAATATATAAAAAAGGTCTAGTAACATTATTTTTAATAAATTATTTCTCCCCAGGATCCAATGGCGTCGTATGACGTGAATTCTCACGACCCGGACCCGCAGCCGCGGTACGACATGATCGACTCGAACCGCCACGGGACCCGCTGCGCCGGCGAGGTCGCCGCCACCGCGAACAACTCGCTCTGCGCAGTCGGCGTCGCGTTTGGAGCTAGCGTCGGAGGTACACAACAAATCACTCATGTCTATAGCTTACGCTTTAGTGACCTGTAGGCGTATTGTTACAAAAAAGCCTGATTTGACCGCTGTAGTGTCAACTCAGTACAAAAAACGTGTTTGGGGTTATATTCTGACAGCTGTCAACTGAGTAAAAAATACATGTTTGAGGTTATATTTTGACAGCTGTCAAATCATGCCTCTTGAAACGGCGCGACTATACCAGCAGGCCGCTAACTAGTCAAAGCGGCTGTAGTTTAACCAGAGTTAAAAGTTTAGAGACCCGTTGCCGGAGTGCAACTTTTCAGTGAAAAAATAATTTCCTAATAAAACGTAGATTAACTGCAATGATAAATAAAGATAATATTTTTTTTGGGATACCTTTCAAAACTTAATGACGTCCGCCCACAACGGCTACATGAATAAAATACAGGAGGTATCCGCAAACTGGGTACTACATAATAAAGAACATCCTTTAGTTTAATCCGACATCGTTCACTGGTAAACGATCGGCATCCGTCAAACGCTACATAAGTAAAACCTAGACGTTCTGAAACGAACTCGTTCGTGGCTTCGACTTCTGAGCGTCGCTACTTATCGCTACTACCTAAAGCTACTTCCACTACTTACTATCTCACGCCATGTTGTAAAAGAACTCCGGTTTATTTCTTTTCAGAGTGCTTTCTTTGCATTTGAGAGATTGAAACAGCTGTTTTTGTTGGACGTATAGGATTCCCTCAGTTGTTTTAGTTGTAATTGGTCGTGATTTGCTGAAATGTAATAGTCGCCATCAAAGACAAAGTGAGAGTCTTTGAGAAATTTGTCTGGTATGTATATTTAACTGGCTTCTGCCCGTCTAAAGTTCGTTCGCCTAAAGCGCGTCACACACGGAGCTATAGGTAATTATATTTAATATACCTGCGCAAATATAATGAACGCTGCGGCTTGTGAAAGTTAAAGGATGATGCGATCCTACTTTGATAATGACTACACTTGGGAGCAAAGAAATCGACCCACTTAGTACTGAATTTTCATAGAAAGTGGGATTTCTTTGCTCCCAAGTATATGTTGACGGTAAATATCCTCGTCACATCACGAATTTCTAAATACTTACCAAACAATTAAAACTATTAACTAAAACAATCTATTCATGAAAACAATAGCAAGTACTTCCGAACATTTTAACAAGCAGTTAAAAATATCCAATACTTTTTAACAGTACAAAATGCTTTTATTTCACGTAAAATGTTGTTGTTACCGATGATTCAAATAAAATGGACGCGTAAGTAACGTTGACGAGCTTTGTTGGGAAATTGGTGGTTAAATGATTTTTGGGACATTGTATTTGTTCAAATATTTTTCCCTACATTGCTCTTTGCATATTTAGTGCAATTGATGAGTTGTATCAACATCATTAGGAAAAAACTTTAGACTATGAAACGAAGACGTAATTTCAAACTATGAACTCTTATAGTTTTGCCATGTCTGTCAATCTGACTGTCTGTATGTCAGACTCACGTCGCAATCAAATACAAAACAAAAAACAAACTTAATATCAGATCCTTAACTCAATTTAAACGATATCGGAACAAAATTGGAAATAACTTTAATCATCTTATACCCACTGTTTGTAAGTTGTCATCCTTTTAAAAATAAACTAATAAGAAGCAGCAATCGAAAGTTGTCGAGCAAACGACGCAACTTTAGCAACCAAGTTGGCAACTCGTGTACCAACTTTCTCAGAACGAAAAGCGTATCTGCACCTTCAGTATTAATGCATATGCGACCTAACTTATAACATAATACAGTTGAATCTGGTTTAGCTATGAAGTTGCTTACGTGAACCTTTGATTTAGGAAGGCAGTACCTATATAGGTGCAGCTAACTTTCCCGACAACTAGACTAAAACCTAACACGACACCGAACTGGAATGGCTTCATTTAAAATTGAACAGTACTTTGTATGAAAGGAAATGCAACCTAGTTCCTAAACTTTCGCGAAATTAAAATAGTTTGCACGTTAATAAAACTAGTATAGGTTCTAAGTTACTTCGTTCCGCGTACTACTTAAAATACAGCTATGATCACATTAACGAGGTGACGCAATATGATGCCATCATCCCATTTTCTGCAATAGTGACACTTAACAACGATAAAAATATTGTACCTACTTATAAGGCAAAGTGGAACCCTGATGCTACGAAGCAACTACGAAAATGAAACGTGCTACGAAAAAGTCAACTAATGCTAGGGCCTAAGGACCTGACAGCCCGGTACCGGTACGCAATTTACAATGTGTACCGATTTAGTACCGATTCATTACCGAGAGCTTAAATTTCCACGGTTTGTGCGGGAATGGGGCAATGACAACTGAGTAGGGGCTCTATTCTAGGCGGCAAAACCATATCGTCTTTGCCAGGGCCTGTTGCGTACGCACTTGCAATCGCAATCGTTTTCATTTTGACAGTCCGAAGGCGAGTCTGCATAAAATATGAAAATTATTTTTCCACTTTTTAACTCGGCCGCCATTTCTGTCAAGTAAATAAGAGCTATCAAAACGTTGACAATACGATAACAAATCAAAGATGATATGGTTTTTATCGCCTAGAATCTCGGCAGGTAGCGGCCAAATGCAGTGCTACGCCGTAGCAACTGACATAGCGGCATCGCCTTCACCAATCGTAATTACCAAACTACGTCAGTAATTTGAAGATTATATTTTTGTTCATCAGCTGAACTCGTGTTTATTTTATTCAAAAACCTTGAAATATTAAAATTTATCAGGGTGTTGTCTTGTTCAGGGTCTTCCCGGATCGCTCCCACCATCTTACCGTTTAGCCTTCCGCTAAGTAAGCAATGTTCGCATAGTTGTGTTCTGGTAATACATACAACTGACAATAAGACAACTGGCAATAAGACAACTGGTTAAATGAATAACATAGGACATTTAATCTCTTTGTGAGATTGTAAACATCTTTGGTCATCAGAATCCGATCGATTAATTAGTGACGTAAAGTAGTGGTGGGCCGAATCTTAAGTATCCAAAACAGCGTGCATGCATGACTCGATGTATTAATGTAGAAGCGAAAGAGATTTGTCAGAATCGCAGCAGGTGGAAACAAGTGGTTTCTGCCTACCCGGTTAGAAAACAGACGTGATTTAATGTAGTATGTGGAAAAAGATGACATTAAGCTCTGCTAAAGAAGACTCTTTAACAGCAAAACTTACCCAATATCCTGGCTATAAAAGGGTTATATTTCAGGTGTCCGCATGTTGGACGGTGACGTCACAGACGCGGTTGAGGCGCGCTCGCTGAGCCTGAACCCCCAGCACGTGGACATATACAGCGCGTCGTGGGGGCCCGACGACGACGGCAAGACCGTGGACGGACCGGGGGAGCTGGCCACGAGAGCCTTCCTCGAGGGAGTTACTAAGGTACCTATAAAAAAAGATACAAAAATATGAAAGATGAATTTGAGAAATACGCTGCTTCGGCGTATACCGGCGCTACCCAAAAGTAGACTATTTTTGAGTAGAAACAATAAAGTTTACATAGTTATAGGAGCGATTTGAGTGGTTAACATAGTTGTGGGAGCGACCATACCTACGAAGCTAACGGTCCCGAGTTCTCTACGTTGTTTCTTGGATGTTTTCTACGTTTTTAAGTATGTATTTATTTCTATATTTAAGTGTGTATATCCATAGTACAAGCCTTGAGCTTAGTTTGGGACTAAGACAATTTGTATAAGACTGTACTCTACGTTTTAAATACAGGGTGACTTAAAATTTATAATACAAACCAATTGATTGTGGCTCAGTTGTGGTAGAAGTATCGGTTTTGGCCACTGTAAATTTGAACTAAATATGTAAAGCATTATTCATCATCAGTCTTAACTATTTACGGATATTATTCTTAACTTTACAGTATCTTTGATATACACATTTCAACCTTAAATTGCCAAAATGGGTACAGTATCCATAAAAAGTACTTCTACCCAGCTACAAACAGTGTATTCCATTAAATCAGTTGTTTAAATTAGACTACTTTGATTATACTTAATTTTCGAATATAACTAATAATTAAAGTGTGGTTACCCTACTATACCGTTATTATCAATCTAATTTAATCATAACGGTAGGGTAACTGCATTAGCCAAAAAAATGGGATAAATTTAAATATAGAAAAATATACTTTTAATTAAATTAGCTGCATGAGACTTAGCAGAGGAGTTTAGTTTAGGGTAGATGTGTTAAACAATGATTTTGTGTTGCCAATTTGACGTCACCCGGTATATTTGCGTACTAGGAGACCTTTGGAGTCAGTCCAATAGGTGTTTAATTACAGGCGAAACACTCGACATCACATTTTCGATCACTCAAAGCGACACGGGGTCGGTAAACAATTCCGCCTGCTGTAATTTGTAACTCTGCCGTCCTAAATAAATACGCATTAACTAAGATTAACCTCCTGTAGTAATATCAACCTTATTATTAACGGTATAGAATTGAATCTGCTTTGGTGATTGAGTTTAAGATACTGTTTATTGGCTTAGGAACTTGTCTAGGCATTGGGTTCTGCTACAGAAGTACAGACTAAATGCGCATTCATTCTCTCTAAAGGAGTAGGTACTTAATATGAAAGGTTTTTATTCCGTTTACCGGTACGGTCACGATCGTTAATTTGGGTCCTATTTCAAGAAAAATATGCTTGAAGTCGTCAATGTCATTAGAGATGTCAAGTCATTTGTAACTTTAAAGGCCGTATTAATAAACTAATCTCAACTCTAATGCTCGTCTCGAGATGTGTCAAAAGTGTACAGTGTTCTATGGTTTGAGGTTTACTTTGACGTATCTTGTGACGGGCCTCTCAGCCTAGATGAGTTTTTTAATACAGTCCTAAGAAACTCAACCTTAGTGTTGTAGAATGTCAGGTTGTCTTTGGACCTAAGGTGGGTACCAAATTTAATTTCGTCACTGTACGAGGTACTACAACAAATTAATTATAAATTTAAAAAGTCACGAGCATCTATTCATGGGATAATAATCAATTAACGCAGTTTTTTTTCCACATCCTTCAGTTTAGCGTTTTTCTCTTAATATGAGGGGTACGTACACTTTTCCCACAATACGATGGAGTTGTTATTCAATAAATTGCTATGTTATTATGTTATAATGGATTGAATATAAAGTTTAGTTATTATTAGCCAAGGGAAGCAATGGTATTCCAAATGGTAGCGTACTTTACCATTATCATTAAAACCTTAATAACTCGTAAACTAATTAACAGATTGAAAAGTGAAAACTGTATTTTGGATCGATCAGGAAAAGGATTTCCTACTCTATAATATTTACATCAAATTCAAAATATATCAAAATATTATAAAAGATAATAAAATATGAATAACTGAAAAACATCTAACAAATATAAAATTCTCTTCTGTAACCGTAAAATTTGTATGTTCATTCGGCCTGTAGAGAACTGTCACTGTCAGTGACAAGTATGACATCGATTTGCACGCTGCTCCGACCTGCAATAAGCTTTTGTTGGCCCAGCATTATGTGTTAAGCGCGTGCCGGCCGCGAACATGGAATCGTTTGTAGATTCTATCAGGCTGTTTATGGCAATTTCATAGAGGTAGGAAAGCATAGAGTATAAAACCGGGCAAGAGCATGTCGGACCATGCTCAGTGTAGGGTTCCGAAGCCATTACGACAAACACAAAAAACTATCTCAAAAAACAACATTATTATTATTATTATTTAATCAGGCGGCAGTTGTGACAACTGATAGATGCCTGTATCCAGCTGTTCCTTGTTCAAGTGTTCTTTGTACTGCTAATGTGTTGGTCTAGTCGGTTTTTAAACTGATTGATGTTCAGTGCTGAGACTACTTGTTCTGGCAGTTTGTTCCATGCTTTCACTACTCTGTTACATAAGAAGCAATGTTGAACTAATGTTCTAATTAAAATTATTTGGGCCTTTCATAGAAGTTTAGTAGGTATAAATACTTTAGTCGCCTGTATCTCAAGAACGAATTAAGTCTAGTCGTGATAGTTTTTCTTTTAAATTCGTTATATGCGCTTTCATTGAAGACATTTTTCAGTATTTTAGTATTTGTAGTTTTAGCTGTAGGAGGAGAAGGGGGAGGGGCCACTTGACACTAACAAAAATTTGCACTTTAAAGCTTAATATTTCAAGAACGCATCCCCAACTCCAAAAATTGTGTTCACAAACCCGCAATATCTTTGAAATACCCCACACTATGGGGCAGACAAGAAAAAAGACATTCCCAAGTTATTTGTAGGGGAGGTACAATATTATTATTTTTTCAACCTTTTATTTCACTGATACATATATTCATGTCAAATTACAGCTTTCTAGTACTAAGAGTCTCTGAGCTAGGTTGCGGATGGACGGACAGACGAAAAACTATAAGGGTTTCTAGTTTGACTGCGGAACCCTAAAAACGGCTAATAGAATCTTCGCACCTGTTACAAATGCCCTTCGTTAAAAAGAGTTGTCTGTATATGACTTTTTCGATTGAATTTCAAAAGTGGTACACTTTAGTGTTCGTTAGTTTACAGTCAGCGATGTGCGGTTTATCAATAACTAGCGACCCGACCTCGCTTCGCTTCGGTTTATGTGAGTTTTCTGTAACACCCGTACATAAAACAGAATCTATTAACATATAAACCTTCCTCTTGAATTACTCTATCTATTAAAAAAAACCGCATCAAAATCCGTTGCGTAATTTTAAAGATCTAAACATACATAGAGACAGACAGACAGACAGCGAGAAGAGACTTTGTTTTATAGTATGTAGTGATATTGGCTACAAGTTGTGTTGTGCACAGAAGAAAAAGGTGGTACGCTTGACATTTGGCTACACGCGATCTATGTTTTCCTACATCTATGGGCAATTCAGCTTAGTCATCTATTAATATTATACGCAAAGAATATGCTGGTGTCACACAGAACTATAAGCGATGCAAAATACAGCGCCAAAAATGGTCTTAGTACCGGTTTTATTCTGCAATTTCAAACATTAAAATGATTTAGGTATCATTTAGCTATTTAACACTCTTTGTCCTTGGTTGTGTCATCTCATCTCACTATACAGGGTGTTCGGCACATGGACCGTCAATTTTTTTTGAGATATTGTTGGGGTTATTTGTTATCTTTTCGCCCTTGGACTTAGGGTCATAAAGGTCACGGTTTTGGAGATATGATTTGTTAAATGTTTTTTTTCAAATTTTCCGAAATTCCTCCTTTAAACGTTCGTAACTTTTTTATTAATGCGTGTTACAGAAAAATATGTTGTATTTAAAACTTGTTAATACATGCTAGTTCAAATACTAATAGTCTTTATTCTAATTGATAGTCTCAAAGGGACGTACGAGGTTTTTTATTTCACAAATTTACTGTTTGTGTGAAAAAAATCCAACTTCAAAATTCAATTATTAAAAACCTAAATACAATTTTGGGGTTTATTTTGTTTTAAAAAGTTCTCTAGCTAATTACCTTTCTAACGATGTGCTACACATTAATAAAAAGTAAACGGGAATATCCACATTTTCAAAGAAAAGTTAGAGAGCACCTAGATAACTCGTTACCTAACTGGTGGATAGGCAGAAGCGGCCCGATTCCTTGGCCCGCAAGATCTCCAGACCTAGCGCCTTATTTGTTAAATAAAACTTCGCTTCAGTACTTGTAAAGTATTGAAATGAAGTTTTGTTTAAAAAATACTTGAGAAATTGCGTAGGCACTTCCGTTACATAAACTAGTTCTTTTGCACGTCCCCAGACAAAAGTCTAAGGGCGTTAAGTCTAGAGATCTTGCGGGCCAAGGAATCGGGCCGCTTCTGCCTATCCACCAGTTAGGTAATTAATGTGTAGCACATCGTTAGAAAGGTAATTAGCTAGAGAACTTTTTAAAACAAAATAAACCCCAAAATTGTATTTAGGTTTTTAATAATTGAATTTTGAAGTTGGATTTTTTTCACACAAACAGTAAATTTGTGAAATAAAAAACCTCGTACGTCCCTTTGAGACTATCAATTAGAATAAAGACTATTAGTATTTGAACTAGCATGTATTAACAAGTTTTAAATACAACATATTTTTCTGTAACACGCATTAATAAAAAAGTTACGAACGTTTAAAGGAGGAATTTCGGAAAATTTGAAAAAAAACATTTAACAAATCATATCTCCAAAACCGTGACCCTTATGACCCTAAGTCCAAGGGCGAAAAGATAACAAATAACCCCAACAATATCCCAAAAAAAATTGACGGTCCATGTGCCGAACACCCTGTATACAGGGTGTCTATAGAAAACGAAAATGTGGTTAAAGTCCAATACGTTTTACAGTGAACTGAAATACAGTGGCTTTTTTTTTCCGGAAACGTAAGGTTCTTTCTTTTACAGAGGCTTGGTTAATTTTAAATAGGTTCTTTTTTTAATAACAGTCAATTATTGTATCTTAAAACTAGATTCGTTCAGCACACTTGAAAATCAATCACGTTGTTGTCCCCTGCGCCCCGTGACTCCCTAATTGAAAAGGAATTGCGTCAGACTTAACGAATTTAACTGAATGTTAATTAAGTTTCCGTATTGAATAAATTTATTTTTAATTAAGGCTTTACGTAACAAACGAGGAGGGTAGCCGTGACAAAAATAATGTTTTCAGGAATCATTAACAATTTACGTAAAAGTTTGACGGTAAAAACTTCATAATTCCCATTAGCGAACACCGGCGCACCTCGAGCTCGCTTTTATGTGGCCTGTTATTAATAATGAATTAGTCCTTGAAAATTTAACAAAAAGTCCTTTCGGTCGACGTATTTTAAAGTGTTTTCATATTTTCACCGTGGACGTTCGCGCACTCAAAGGTTTTAATGAAAAGTCACAACGGCAGCTGTGTTACATTCACCACAGCAATTTGTTGCTACATCCAGGTTCATTCGATATTGCTCTTTGTTTAATGCATGCGAGAGTACCTTTTATTTCATCATCAACTCAGTGGTTTTGTTACTAAGTTAGTGCGAAGGGTGCACTGCGCAGTGAATGAAGAGTAATTTCTGTAATGACGCAATTACTTCGTCCTGTTCGCACGACACGATATGGTCAAGTGTTCTCGGGTGTAACATTTACATAAAGCTGTTTCTCTTTTAAATTGCAAGCGTTCAAGTAACCTTGTTTACACCAAAACCTCGTTTAACCGCTCCCTGTCTTACTTTTTCTGATTATCTTTGCGCTACTAGCTCGAGGCCTAACGCGAGTTTATTGCAAGAAAAGTTAATTTTACTTTACGCCCTGATAGCCCCGGAAGTCGGCGACATTTTGCAGCGCTAGAACTTGCTCTTCAAGTTAAATGAGCTATAAATTTTGTATTTGTGACAATCTGAAAAATTGCGTGTCAGCGTTTCAGCTCACGTTTTTAATTTATTAAGTTCCACCGGGAAAGTTACTCTTGATACTTGTTTTGCTTTGTTTTATTTTATAAAGCATTTGCGCTAAGCTGTTTTGACTCGACAGCCCTAGATAAATATACGATGTTGAAGTTAATCCTACTGATGAGCAAGGGTCTGCTCTCAAAAATATGAATTCGAATCAAGAGAAGTTTTTAATAAATAATAATACTAAGCAGAATGTTGTTTCACGTAACAACAGCAGGTTTATTCGTGATTTAACTTACGAAGTCGATTATGTATGTCACGTCTATTTAGACTCGTATGAAAACAAGACGCTTTTGCATAATCACAACCCGGTAAATTAATACTTTTTTTAAATAGTGTGCCAAATTTTTTGAGTATTGTCTTGGAAACCTGAAATCAACTAACTTTATCAATAACATTATCACTATTGTATTTTCATCTTAGTCTTGCAATTACAAACATGAAATGGACACAGAACTTGCCACCAGGATACCTATGTGCTCTTTTTCTTTCTACATGCCATAAAAAAACATCCTATATAGAATGCTGATTAAGATTTTTTTTCCACAGGGCCGCAACGGCAAAGGCTCAATATTCGTGTGGGCATCAGGTAACGGTGGCCGAGAGCACGACAACTGCAACTGTGACGGCTACACCAACTCGATTTGGACGCTGTCCATCTCCTCCGCCACGGAGCGGGGGGAGGTCCCCTGGTACTCCGAGATGTGCAGCTCGACCCTTGCAGCGACTTACAGCAGCGGCGCGCTCAATGAAAAACAGGTATGGCTTTGCTAAACAGGGTGTAATTATTTAATTATTTTATGAGGCACATTTTTGGGGTATCAAAGATTTTTTTTCTGCATAAGATCGTCAATATAACGAGAACAGAATCAGGATGGACATTCTTTTCGGCCCTTTAGATTTATTATACAGTCAAGGAAATTAATTCCTATACCACTTTGGACTACGTCAAAGTAACGTAATCAATCAAACGTAAGAGACTTCTTATGATTTCATTTACTGTGTCACTTTGACATAGTCCAAAGAGGTCAAAGAATTAATTTCCTTTTGACTGTACCAATGACAATAAACTGAAAGTACAAAAAACCTGGTATTATAATGCAAAATAAGTTAAACGATTAATTTTTCAATAAGTACTACTGACCTATTTTCCGTGACATTAAAACCTGAAAACTCGGTGATTAAAACTAACTAAAGAACGTAAAAGTAGTTTAATTAAACACGAGTACATATTAACATAGCCTGTATAATCTGTATATTATTATAATTAGTGCTGGTCCGTTTCTGAATTGATTTCCCTGGCGGATTCCGTTTTATCAGGCTACACTTTCTTTCAAATTAATAAACATTTGAAAAGTTTCAATAGGTAGTAAAGATAAGGGTAAAAATTAAAGAAAGTTATAACTTTTCACACCCTTCTATGAGCTAGGTATGTACCCAACGTAGGTAAACGTCAAAATGTCAATTTCTGTTAGAAAGCGAATTCGTTTGATCTGTAAATAATATAATTAATTCTAAGTCGCGTTCGAAGCTTAACGGATGATTCTGACATTACCAGAACTCGAAACAGTATGTATGTATGTAAACACTTTATTGTACAAACGGGAAAATAGCAAACAACAAAATAGACAAAAACAGAAAAGGTACGTATAACGGCGATCAGTTCCAGTTAACCTTAAAGTTTTAAAGTTTTAAAGTTTTATAAAAAATACTTAAACCAGTAGTTATTATAGTCAAATATCGCAAACGTTATGCACGGTACTAAAAATTGCAACATAAAATGCTTTTCACAATTTTACAAAATAATGACTTATTATTGTACGTTTAGTTACTTTGGAATTTGTTAATCCCAGAATAAATTGTACAATCTAAAATATCTAACTGTTTATTAAATCTAGTTATTTTGTATATTTTAACTAAAAATTTTGACGTTGCCTCTACCCCCTTAATTAGATAAATAAATTCTACACAAAAACATATTGGATCATGCCCATGATGCTCTTAACCAAGTTAATGAACTTTCTATGAGCGAGTTTGAGCTCCCGGCGCGGCGCCGGGCAACGTATTTTTTACCCTTTAATTAACTCCAGGGTTGGTACGTGAATTTCGCTTCAGCTCAAAGTGAATTAACATCAATATTCGAATTCTGTAAAATTTCGTACAAACTTAGTTAACTTTTAAAGGGCACGTATCATAATCCCGAAAGTTCATAATATCGAATGGTTCTTTTTTCTGAAACCATGAACTTTTCAGGATTGTTATAAAATAAACCTAACCTAACCTAATGGGTTCTATACAATGGCCTTTTAAAAAATCCTGAAAAGTTTATGGTTTCAGAAAAAAGAACCATTCGATATTATGAACTTTCGGGATTATGATACGTGCCCCTTTTAAAAGGGCGCAAATATCATTTCGTAAAGGCATTTGGAATGCGTTAGTTTTGAACTTCGAATGTCTGTGTTGTACCTATATGGAGTTTTTTCTGTTATTCCGTCTGTAGCAAACAGGCAGAGGATGCAATCAGGGAAGCGCTTCCGCAGCACAAAAGACCAAGCGCCGCAGAACCTCGCGACTTGCGACATTTATTCCAATTATACAACTTCAAACCCTATTCCGCCGACAAAGCGTTTTCGCTAAAGGCTTTTTGAATCAACCTGTATCGTGACTTCAATACTGATGTCATTTGAAATTAGAGTTTGTGATGTCTTTTGCAAGAGAGTTTGAGTTTAATATAAAAGTTGAATTTGTTGTTTTCCAAAAAGTTACTGTTTTAGTTTTAATGATGAAATTAATTTGCGACGTAGTGATTAAAATAATCAAATTCAATATAACAAAAGACATTAGACCTTAAATTGGTTTAAATTAAGGGACGTCTAGACTTTCAACTTGTATTAGCGTAATAAATTTTAGCAATTGTTCTCGAATAACAATTACTGTAGGCCAAATTATACGATGATAGCATGACAAAGGAAACGATGTAAAAGCTTTGTAACAAATGGGATTTAAATACAAATGCTATTTCTGTAACGATATTGGACAAGGAATCAAGCAGATTAAAATCAATTGATTACTAACTTTTGTTTATCTTGAATGGTGTTAGCTTGTAGATAAATAAAAAAGAAACAACTAACATTTCCGATAGAGTAGAATAGAATAGAATAGATTAACGTAACGTAATTGATTAAAAGGTTATATTAATGTTGATCCGTGCCGAAATGGTCACCACTTAGCAAAATGGTTGGCATGAGGATGTCAACCTGACTGGTTTTCAGGGAAGCCAGGCGAGTTACTCGGGACAGGGTACTATTACTATCTAAGGATACACTACATAATACATAATATACTCGTATATTACTCTATGACAAAGGATTCAATAAATACGATACATACATAACATAACTATTGTACTTAAAGAAAATAAATAAACATTCAAAGGAACTGTTAAGAAGAAACTGTGAATCAAGGGAAATTAATGAAGCCTAGATAAACACCTAAATGACGTATTAAGAAGCCGATGGTTGGCGATAATGGTAGAGTATTTGACGTTTAATTGACGATTTTGGCTGGAGTAAAGCCTCTGGTAAAAGCTTTTGTGCGAAACTTAATCAACCGGGGACCTATAACGTACATTTCCTAAACAATATTGTTTCAATAACAAGCACCGAGGTTTGCGCGATTATTAAATGTGGTAGCTAACCTGTGGTACAGGATTGAATCAATCGATTAAATGCTAGAACATTATATATATAATATGTATGTATTCAAATCAATTAGTATATCGATATCTAGTTGTAGGTATGTGTATAATTGGGATTGACCAAAAAAAATAACTCACGGTTTTTACTTTCTCATTAGAAAGAATAGGAAATTTCAAGACACCTATTTCATTAATTTTGGATTTAACCCAATAGTTTTGTTTTAATATCTTTATTTATTTAGCAGACATTTTATGGATGACATGATTATTTTAAATTTCGGTTGGCATTTTCTAATAAATTACAACAATTAAATGACATCTAATGAAAAGAAGTGATTTTAATAGTGTATTAAAACATACTATTTCAAGCGGTTTTCGCCTAACCCGTAAGATACACCTAGGAGGGCTTCAAGCCGAAAACGAAAGTCAAACAAAGGTTAAATATACTTTTGCCGAAATATCCAAAATAGATAAATATTTCAAAAACTTAATAATGCAGAACGGCTTTAAAACCCTATTCCTCGAAATGGTTTTCGAATTGGAGTAATTGTAAAAATATGAACAATCCCAATTGGATCGTATGTCGCATCGCCGCAACCATCTCTGCTTTGCCCAAAGCTGAAATGGTTCACCAATTGGTTACCAAATCATCATTTGGTAAACTATATCATTTTACACACTATCATTTTGCAAAGAGATAGGTACTTTCCGCCGCATTATTTAACTTTTTTATGGTCAAACGTCTTAATCTTAACGCGTTAATTTAATAAGCCCATGTAACCTATGTAACAGAGATCAGAATAGGCAGAGTTTATTTGCCTAGTTAAACTTGATGTATATTCGTTCATGAGTGAGTGAGATGGGAATACATTATTGATTGAACATGCATTAAGTTTAGGCATATAAAATGGATGTAATAGTTTAAGCACAAGTCTTTTGATACCTATTATTAGTTTGCCAAACGTACAGCCAACCAATTTGAATCCTAGGCCACTATGGACTTTGTCAACGTGACGTTGTAAACCAAATCATAGGAAGTCTCTTACGTTTTGGTTGTCAACGTCACTTTAACAAAGTCCGAACTGGCCTAGAAATCAAATTGGTTGACTGTACTTTCGGTTAAATGAACGGACCCCGTTTTGCCCCTTAGGTGGTGACGACGGACCTTCACCACTCGTGCACCGCGGGCCACACGGGCACCTCGGCGTCGGCGCCGCTCGCGGCTGGCATATGTGCGCTTGCGCTGCAAGCTAACCGCGACCTCACCTGGAGAGATATGCAGCATATCGGTAAGACATAAACATAATACCATTGCATACTTATTATACATTATAGGGTCGCGGGTCAAGTGTAAAAATATGGTAGAACGTAAGATCTCAAAAATATATCCCAATGCACATCCTACCATATTTTTACACTTGACTGTACTACATCTTGGTACGTGGTTCCGCCTACGAAAGTAGCGGTCCCCATTAAGAGCAAATATTAGTGTGATAAGCACCAGAGCAATAATATATTATCAAACATTGAGCACAAAAATATCTGACACGCTCTTACACCTCTAGTTATACAGACGTGTCAGATATTTTTGCGGCCAATGTTGGATTATATATTATTGCTGGTGACTGTACTTCTGAGTAGGAGTTACAACTTCAGTAATAGTTCAAAATACCTTGCCCAGTAACTGGTATAATAAAAAAGACGAAATTTTCCTTAGGTACTCAACTTTACACACCCATAATTTACATCCCCCCATAAACGGAAAAGTGAAGTTTGTTTGCACATTTCTCTGTAACTTCTGCTATAGATTGTAACTTCATAAAAATCCAGAAAGTATTCGGGGAAATTTCATACGAAACGGCAACTTTTACGATGTGCACGCTCGTCGAGGTAATTATTTGCTAATATTTCATGCGATACTGTTATTATACAAACATCTGACCAAGAGGCAATGAGGCTCACCCGATTAGTGTCAACATCACCATTGAATAAAACATTAACAACTAATAAGACTTATCGGCAAACGAACATTTGAAGTAAATTTTGAGCCGCGTAATACAGACCACAGGATCAAAATAGATAGATATTTTGTAATCTTTATAGTCTAGCTCTATTTAATTAATTTTGATACTTACCTATCACGATTTAATTACATACTTATAACATTCATTTTTCACAAAACTAAACCTGATTACATATTCAAAATGAGAAAAACCCGTCGTTTTCTGGCAATACCAACACGAGTTATTAAGACCTTAGCTTATTCCACACTTAAAATTCCCACGTTACATAAAATCTCTGTGACAAAATACGTGAATAGTTTTTTTAATGAGTAAACTAAAAAATATACCGGACTAGAAAATATACGAAATAGACAGGACACTGCTTGATTATTAACTAATCAAGATGTCGATCTATCGAAAACATAAATTGTACCTACTTACAATCAAATAAACTCTTTAAAATGCGCCATCACGTAAATTTTATCGCTTACAAAACCAATACGTAAATAAAATACAAAATCTTCGTCCTGCAAGTCAAGAGCCTAACTATAATAAAAAAAAAGTCTAATTTCTTCCGGACAACGACGTTTGTTTTGGTTCACCGCTAATAACTGGATTTCTAAACTGCATGGCGTTTCTCATTTAATTCGCTGCACGTCAGCCGCTGATACTTAGAATACAATTGAATCGTCTATATAGTCTACTCGTGTCTGACCATTACTGGCCAGCCTCTGTTCCTACGCTATTCCCCTTGGTCCTATTAAAACCGCTATAATTCGTTTAAGGAAACGCAAGCAGCTTCAATGCGAACTTCGCATATTGCATTTACGCTAACACGGTGTTTCCCTGTTTCCTTCTCGAAAACTGGACCAGGTCTTATTTATTCCGATTGCTTAAAAGATTTACTGTTGCTGTAGATAGTTTTTATGTATTTTGAAATGATTACTAATAATTTATGAGGTTTAAAAAATAACACAATATAATTTTAAAATAATATGGCATAACGTCGTGGATTGAGCCTTAGGCTATGTCCACTGGAGCGGAGCGAGGCAGCCGAGCTGTGTGCGAGGAAGATATCCACCGATAGGAATATTTTATTTTAGTGCTCCACTATTGGTGTTTTTTTTCGGCTGACCGCTCCACTTACTCGCTCCGCTCCAGTGGTCAGGTAGCCTTACGGCCGTACTCAGAGACTTTTACAGTGGTGCGACGCAAATGCTTCAACGCGTGCTGTGACATATCGATCTAATTTATAGAATAGAATAGAATCCTTTATTTCAGGCCGACAGACCCATAACATTTGTTAGTAACAGAGGTACTTAGACTATGTTAATACTACTACCTACTACATTTAACTTATTTATTTATTTATTTTATATATGTAAAAATAGGTTTGACTTGTCCTACCCAGTTAATAAAAATCGGACAATCAAACCTGCCAGCTATCATTTTCAGGATACTGTTGGGGCTTTTCCTAACGCGATCCATGTGTGATGCGATTTTCTTACGCATGATCGCCAGGAAGCCACCTGTGCGCGACTCCGTAAACATACCTGAGGCGCTGCACCACCTCGGCAGACCCAGCAGTATCCTGAAAGCGTTATTGTATTGCACTCGGAGGGCGTTATAAGCTCGTTTCGTATACTTAACCCACAGGCTGCTCGCGTAAAAGGATTGACTATAAGCTTTAAATAGCGCAACTTTAACCTCATTATATGTAGCACAAAAAAAAAAAAAAACAAAGTTAAGAGTAACAAATCGAACAGATTATCCGTTGGTCCCACACTAGTCCATGCCTGTCACGTGGTAACCGGATTCGTAGTAACACTTTAAAAGAGAGTAGTTACTGTCTACAAATGAAAAGAAACTTAAAGACTACGCAGCGGCGACGACGCAACGTATTGGCAACTCTATTATGAGACAATTATCTCTGTCTTTTTAAACCTCGACGCAAAAAGAAGAATGTTATAAGTTTGTGTGTGAGGGTGTGTGTGTGTGTCTGTCTGTGGCAATTCAACGGGAGAACCAATTTGGATGCGATTTTAAAATTGGACAGAAGGTTTGGTAGCGGTTAGCTATAGCTAGGTTTCATGACAATCGGTTGGGCCATTTAAGAGATACCCTAAAAGAAGGGGTCACCATTATATCAATATATGAAAAATCTCCACTAAGGAACGACTTAACTGTGGTTAACTTCCTCTGGTCGTGGCCGTTCATTTTTACACATTTTTCGCTGAGAATACAATTTTCCACTAAAGACAAACTAAATAATCCATAATTTCTGCCAGTCTCGTACCGCGGAAGCCGATTAGGTGTACCAAAGTGCGCCAACATGGCGGATAAACTTACGTGACACGGCCTCCGCGGTTTTATTATGATGGATTGGTATTGATTGTAATCAGGTGAACACGGTTAAATACAAATTCAGAGTTATTATATTAACTTTATTTGCTTAGGTTACCTACTTAACTAATTATGTAAACGAAAAACGTGTTAAAGTTCGTCAGCCAATAGAAACAGAACAGTGGTACCATAGTATATAAATAGCTAAAGCAAGCATACAAGAAGCTAACGCTGCTAACGTTTTTGCTATTCTATCGCTTTAAATATATACGATGACAGTTGACCAAGTGGTTTTTCGTAACATTTGTAACGCGCGAAAATTTTGTCCCATACATTATTTATAAGAGCAATATATTTTCGTCTTGACTAGGCCTAGTCCACTGCGTTTTTACAACAATAGTGAAAAACTATGTCTGTTTTAACTATCATGATAATAAGGAGCTATCATCATATTGTTAACAATACCATAGCAAGATAAAGTGGAATATGGGCCCTCTTTGTACTAGTCAAGCTTAAGTAAACTATGTGCTGGTCTTTATTATAGAGCTACTTATATTGTGAAACTAATAAAATGACGAAAAGGCTAACCTCCCACGACTGTCCTAGACGGAGGATTTTTCTAATAACATCATTATCTGTGTTTTGACCTACAAAGTAAAATTAGGACCATGTTTGACATTTACGAAGTTCCTAATATAATAGCGCCTCGCCGTCTAGACGGCTGAGCCGTAAAAAGATTTACTCGTAATGTTATCTTGTTTCTATAAATGCCAAATCTTTTAAAAGGTAAAAAATCAGTCTCAAAGCTTAAATGCTAGAAAAAAAATGTTTTTTAGTATTTAATAAGATAATCAGATAAAACTGAAGAAAATCTTTAGTCTTTTGTTTTTCGTTTATCTGTTACGGGTTTTTTTTTCTTCAATTTGTCTGTTTTGGTTTTGCTAAATGCTTTTACTTGTAGCCCGCCCATTTTGTATCAGCATAAAATATTTTGTAAACTGAGGTTTTATTCAGGTACTTAGTCGTAAAACGGATCCTTGTAGCCATTTTTAAACTAACTTATTCAGAATGCACGCCCTAATATTATGTTAGTACGCTCTGATGGGACAACTTAAACTCAGCGGTATATAATTTGTCCGTCGTTTTGTAAAGCGAGTTGGTTAAAAGAATCACAATCTTCTAGTTCTTATGCTATATGCAATTTCGACGCTTTTAATCAAACAACATGTTTGATCAACAAATACACATGATAAAATAAAATGAAATATAAATTACAACAAGTCTCAGTAATGCAAACAATATTATGGCAAAAGGCTCAGAACTCACACAGATGAAAACAGCGCAGCGTGATTCTCTCATGCCCGGTTCCTATATTCAAGAAACGAATCGTTTTCCTTACGTCTCGTTAAAATTTGACATTTGCTACGTACAAAATGTGTCAAATTTTGACGAGACGTAAGGTAAACGATTCGTTTCTTGAATATAGGAACCGGGCATCAACGAACGAGTGAATGTCCAAGCGCGGCGAGTTTAAGTAGTCCCGCCAGTGTGAACCAAACAAATTTTAGCGCATGCATTTTCAATTTAGCAGCATGGTTTCTGCCGATGGATCGAACGTATAAGGCTGCTTTATTGAAAATGCACACGCTAAAATGTGTTTTTTTTTCGCTCTGACGGGACTACTTAAACTCGCCGCTGCGATTTCGGTCAATCGTCCGACCGTCCGTTGTTTTTTAAGGGAATGACACCCCTGTTCTTCAGCCTAATACATCTGCCTCTAAATGTGTAGGTAAATAAGCCATATGCCGGCGCCACACGCTTGGCGTTTGCTGCAAACACTGTAGGACGCTGCTATACATTGGAATGAGATGGAAATACATCGTGCCCACTCTAAGATATAGTTGCGCCCTGCAGTGATTGCGGCAAACACGAAGCGTGTGGTGCCGGCATTAAGGGTACACTGCATTACATCACGATATAAAATTTAAAACACAATTTAACTTAGAACAAAAACTTACTACGAGGCATACATTCAGTGGTCGTTTTTCTAATGCGTCCACATATTTTCATTAAAAAACTGTAGTCCAAATGTATTCATAATAATCACATGTCATACAGTGTTTTTTACTGATACGGTTTTTAGTTAAGGGTTGAAACTAACCTAACCTACACTAACCTCATTTATCAGTCAGATATTTCGAACCGTCTCAGTAAAAAAGACTATGAATAAACGGTATGATTATGAATAACACTACATTCAGACTAAAAACAATCATGTGAAACAAAACGCTCCCGTTTTTAATACGTAGGTATATAACTGGAAATCCTTTGTTTGTGCCCACAAAGTCACCGTCTTGTCACAAGTCCCACTTTTTTTACGACGTGACTTAAAACACTTACAAGGATACACTGGTTGACCCGTCAGTGACTATAACATTACCTGTTCGGGCATGTGTCCAACTCGGTAAACTTCGCAACGGGAGTGAATTATACAGGATGGAAAAATAAGTCGGGCTCTGGAGGGATGCTACCTTAAATCCTTAAGTTGTCTCTTTACTTAAAGGAGACGTTCCTTTATTTTTAAAAAGAATCAAAACTGCAGTAAATGATTTTCTAAAATTTGCTTATCTCAACCGGGAATGAGTTTAGTAGTTATTAAGGTTTTAATGATACTGGTAAAGAGCGCTGCCTCACTTGGCTAAAAATAGCTATTATTCTGGTCCGGTAAGGAAAGGGCTTTCTGATCCCTTCATATTTACGTCAAGTTCTGGGACGCCCTGTATTAGCATAATATGATTGCTAAGTGCCCTTTTTCAGTAACATGTTTGCTAGTTACCTAACTGACTCGTGAAAAATCGTTACGCGACGAAAACCCTGATTTCATTTGTCGTTAAAAGGAATAATTATAATCGTGATTGTATTTTGTTATGCTCGTGTCTAGTGTGCGAATTTCACTTCTATAGGTACATTTTATTATTAACTAGCGACCCGCCCTCGCTTCGCTTCGGTTTATGTGAGTTTTCTGTAACACCCGTACATAAACCAGAATCTATTATACACATAAACCTTCCTCTTGAATCACTCTATCTATTAAAAAAACCCGCATCAAAATCCGTTGCGTTGTTTTAAAGATCTAAGCATACATAGGGACAGACAGCGAGAAGCGACTTTGTTTTATACTATGTAGTGATACCTTTTTGTTCGTGACTGTCCACTATTCTATCAAAACTGTTAAATTTTCCGGGATTAAAAGTACTTTAAGTCTATAGGCTACAGAGTATCTCTGTACTATATATTGTAGTTACTTTGAAAAAGTAGGTACTTATTTACCTTTTTTTTTTTGATTTGCTCTGATCTATTAAATATTTTCTTGAAAAGGAAAACGTACAGATTTCGATTTTCATACTACCTACAACATATTCAAAAACTATAAAAATCAGACTAGGATAAGGGCAGAAAAGCGTAATCGCAGTTTGTATTGAGGTTTCAGCTTCACGATCTTAAACCGACAGGAAAAACAAAAGCAGAGTAACAATGAATATCTAAAATACTGTTTATTGGCTTAAGAGGGCAGTAATTAATCATTATACACCTGTCTTTCTTCCTGCAGTGGTCCGCACCGCGCGCCCGGAGCGCCTTAGCACCGGAGGGGAGTGGCGGGTGAACGGCGTCGGCCGCAACGTGTCCCACTCGTTTGGGTACGGGCTGCTGGACGCTGCCGGCATGGTCCGGCTGGCGCGGAGCTGGAGGATGGTCCCCCAACAGAGAACCTGTGAGCTCGTCGCTTCCAAGCCGCAGCGAGCTGTGCCGCCTAGGTCTTCTGTTACGCTACAGGTAGGATATATATATATATATATATTTGAAAAGATTTATTCCTGTTGTCATGATAATAGATAAGTCAGAAAATCCATACTACATACATACATACATAAAGTCCATACCAACTGACTTGCCTTCGCTTGAAATTCATCTTTTTTGGCTAAAGCGGCCGTTTTCTGGTGAATAAAGTATGTATGTATGTATGTAAACACTTTATTGTACACAAAAAAAAAAGAAACAGAAAATCTTATACAATACAGAGTTAGAATGTACAGAGGCGAAAGTAACTAGAGCCCACACACACACTGATGGCTTTTCTAAGACAAAATTGTAATTGAGGTTTTGTGGTATTTACTAAGTATAGGACAAGCCAAATGGTATGAATTAAACATATCCTCACGTCTTCTATACCAAAATAGGGTAGGCAGAACTTAACTTATTTATATATTCGCGTGGCATTACAGTTGGATAACTAATACAGCGTTAAACTAAATGAACGTATATTATAATGAATGATAATTTCCCCAGCTGGACGTGAACTCGTGTCCTGGGGTCAACTACCTGGAGCACGTGCAAGCTCGGGTGTCGCTCTCAGCCGCCCGAAGAGGCGACCTCAAGATCACGCTCACGTCACCAGCTGGAACTGAGGTTACGCTGCTGGCTCCCAGGTGAGACTCAATTTCCAACACATCCTAATATTGGGAAGGTTCTTCATATCCTTTCCACTAAACAGCATTATCATATCAGTGGAAGGACGTCCTCCCCTGGATATTGACCGTATCGTACAGATGGGCCCCTTTCGGATACACTTCATCTCTCTAAGATCATTTGTGCAATTACTCCAGTTCACTTCTGTTCGAATATGTAGCCCTCTAGAATAGATGTAAGTTCACCGTAAGGTAATCGACTAATGTATTTTGTATTCCACGTTAGTAAACATTCGTTTACTTTGAAGGATCGACTACACTGAAACTTATAAGATGCTGATTGCTGTCGTAACGTTTATGCAGAGGTGCGGTTTCTGTATCACGTTTTTAACAACCGTTGTGGTCACGTCGAAAAGCTTCAGCGTCTCTTATTCTTTTCTTTGGTTTGTATAAACTACTTATTATTAGGGTAGGGGGTTCTAAGATGGGCGTTGTGTGGCCGCATCGACCATTGCAGATCTATTGTGGCAGCAAAGTACTTAACCAAATTGCTTTGTAATCTCACGGTGCACTTGTTCGAGTCTCACATAAAAACAACACACGTGTTGACGATGGGGCGGAATACTTTCGATGAAATTCATGATTTTCATGTCACTTAAATCAACGTTAGCATCGAATTGTTTAGCTTTAACTTTTTAAGTGTAGAATTTGTTGTCTTAAATGCGATTATGCCACTTTATCCATTTATAAACTTGTTTCGTTAAAAAAAGCAAAATGTGACAACTAGACTTAGTTTATTACATATAGTTTCAAATATGAAACTAGTAACTCATTGTCAGCGGATAGAAGAATTTTAATGCGGGATAAGTCATTTAAAAAATTGAGCTCTCTTGTTGAAATAAAAGATGCTTTGTTTTTAAGGAAAGTTTCCCGTCGAAAACTAGTGCAAAGTTTCAAAACCAACAATTAGAACTGGACAGGCCACAGAACGAATTCGCAAGGGCTAGTTAGAGGGTACTTCCCGGCCGGTCCCAACTTGTTATTTGTTTTACCTCGATTTAGTTACAAAGAAGCTTAATTACGCCTGTTTCTTCTTGCGATGGAACTTCCAATTTGTGGCCACCAAAAATAAATACAATAAATACAATAAATACAATAAATACAAAGTAAATATACTCGATGGAATTAAACTTTTAAGTCGTCGTTTAATTAAGACAAATTTATGTAGTTGACTAACATATTTACCTTTACTAAACTTGTAACGGTAATTTCTGCTTAACAAGTATAATTTGTTGCTAACCCAACCGAGGCGCTACACTAGCTGAACTTCAGAGCGAGTTGAGACAGCCGTATTTATAGGTTTATTAAGCTTAGACAAGGAACGAAGACGCTGAGAACTAAGTTTTGTACTGGAGCGTTGTAATTAGACGATTAATTTTCCGGCAGGGCGCACGACTCCTCGCGCGCCGGCTTCAACTCGTGGCCTTTCATGTCGGTGCACATGTGGGGGGAGTCCCCGCTCGGCTCCTGGCAGCTCGAGGTCTCGAACGAAGGACGCTACATGGGTAAGCACCCCTTCAACACCCCACACACAACTTGCAAACTTCTCTGTGATTAACACGGTCATGTACATCATTTATCAACCCCAGGCAGAGCGACGTTACAAGACTGGTCATTAATATTATACGGCACGACTTCGCCCGCCGCCAAAAACGATCCAATCCCGTTCCGGAATCCGATTGTGCGCAAAAAGAGCAACGCGACGCGCCCTGTCATGGTGCAGCCGGGGCGCAAAAACAACCGCGGGAGGCCGCTCACCGTGGTGCCTACGTACACTGTTGGTTTAGTGAAGAGGAAAAAGAATAAGAACTCAAAGAATCCGAATAGGCAGCAAAAGAATAAGCAAGGGCGGCCGGCGACGCGATCGCCCGTGGAGAGTTCCACGGCGCGCGCGGTGACGTCAGCAGCGCCTGACTTGAGCCTAAATCTGCAGGGGGACTTGACAGACCCCTTAGCGGACGCAAGAGGGCGCAAGATGTCGAGCCTATTCGAGCAATATCCGAAAATCCAGCGAATCTACCCCGCGCCGCTGCAGGCTAACGGTACCGGTGCATGTGTTGTGTCCGCTGATTCGTTTTGCCGTTTTATTTGGCCCCCGGCGCCTAGTTTGAGCCTGCACGTCAATTACGTTTGTTCCGGAGTGCGCCGCTCTTTGCATGCCCATGTTTGTATTGTTTAAAGTTCATTTTGTAGCCAAGTTAATTTTTACAACGTTTCGTTTCAGTGTTTTTGATGTCGTTTCTAGGATAATGCTTCGTAATGTTAGTAGCGTAGGTGCTATAGATTTTTTTATTAGTTTGCGATTACGTTTTGTTTTGCAGTCGTAATTAAGTTAGTGCTACTAGTCCTACGTATTACTATGCTAAGCTCGTGCGCCTAATCACTACATAGTATAAAACAAAGTCGCTTTCCGCTGTCTGTCCCTATGTATGCTTAGATCTTTAAAACTACGCAACGGATTTTGATGCGGTTTTTATTAATAGATAGAGTGTTTCAAGAGGAAGGTTTATATGTATAATAATGCCTGTTTCATGAACGGGTGTTACAGAAAACTCACATAAACCGAAGCGAAGCGAGGGCGGGTCGCTAGTTGAATATACGTAATAGTATAATTGCCTACTTTAAAACGATCATTATTCGATGCATGTATTTTAGAAAAATAGCTTCATTACTTCCATTGAGACCGAAGTCAAGCTAAAGGTAGTAAAGTTCTATTTAAAAGCATAAATTCATTAAAATCCGATTTAGACCTAACCAATGACCACGTAATAAATGTGGTATGTACAAGGTATGTAACAGCAATTCATGTCACTTAGTTAATATGTTGGTTTCCACTAAAAATAACTCACAGGACCATTTTAACTATTCGCACCCTAAACAAAATGGGTTTTGACATTTAGTTATCTATCACTAAGTGGGGGACAATAGCGCTGAAAATAAGGCCAACCTTCCATCAATTTAAAACAACTATAGGGGGAGTGTAAGTACTAAGTTATATCCTTGAGAAAAGTTCACCCCGCGTATGCGCTTTTAAAGAAAACACGTAAATCCATTTCATACATTTAGTCTTATGTAAGCTAATTCTTAGTTATAATTTCCAGTTACTGTTTTACACTTCATGTATTATTTTAATGACGTTTTTCATTAATCCATTTTATTTCGTACCGTTAGTAGGGATTAAGGGGTGAGTAAGACAACCTAAAATAAGTCTTATTTTGTTACAAATAAGAACAGTTAAAATGGACAATAACGTTACGTCTATTGAAAATAATTTCAGTCTTATAATTAGTATCATATGCTTCATTTTAGGTTGATTCCCTACTCACCCCGTTTTAAAGTATAACATTACACTAATACTCATATTATTGTTATTGTAGAACAGATAAAGTATTACCAGTTGATCCGTAAATTAAACGTTTCTCGTACACGCAACAATGCTTTCTTTAAACGAATCTTAATATTTAACTTTGTACTAAGCAAAATGCTAACGGAACAAAACAAAATGCTAACTATGGTTTCTACACGATGGCCCATGATGAGCATTTACACCTTAGAGCGAACAACATTATATTCTACTCTTACACAATACTACGTCCCTTACGCTGGTTCATGATGGCCATCGTGTAGTAGGACCATTAATTGTGTGTACTTTCGTCTTGGACGGTGTCTTTGTTGCAAAATTTTGATTCTCGTTGCCGTGGATTCAATGCACCTTTACCAATAATTATACAATTTTGCCCCCAATTGACACAATGTTTGCTACAATCTACAATGTATAAAATTTGCACAGCCGGTCCGCTAACGCAATGGGAGCTGATCTTCTATGGAACGGAGACGCCCCCTCAGGACGAAGATGGGCCTGACAACGCCCTACACGACATCGGCGGCTGGGGCCCGAGGGACCCAGAGTCAGCTGAGGAGGTACGCCAAAACGGCATCGACGACGAGTCCTCGCAAGGCTGGCACGAATCGTATGCGGTGAGTACGCATAGTTTTACCATCATAAGCCTGTACAAGTTCACTGTTAGATAGGCCTCTCTTTACAGGGGTACCTCCAACAAAAATAATTAAATTAATGGTTCGGGGATGCTATCAGGTGATCTTAGTGTATGTCGCACATTGTAGAGAATTATCATCCAACTCTTCTGCCACCACTTAGGCCCATATTAATAAACTCATTTTGACTGAGACACCCGTCACAAGATACGTCAAAGTAAACGTCATACCATAGAACACTGTCATTTTTGACACATCTCGAGACGAGCATTAGAGTTGAGATTCGTTTATTAATACGACCCTTAGACAACTTGCGAAAATCGTCACTCCACCTAGTCTCAGAGCACATTGGACCTAGACAAGTTGCATTCTGCGAATACTAACGATTGCATAATGGTTATCATAAAACTGCATTTAAAATCTGGAATACTTTATCCCTATCACTCGATATTCGAAACGAAATTTGGAAGGAATGATAGAGATAATGTGACTTCGAATTTTTAATTTTGAAAAAGAGTATTGTTGGAATTGAAGCTTATTTAATATAGTGGTAATCTGTCGCGCGGTTGCTTAAGCTTTCAATAGAGTTTTCTACAGTCGTTAGCTATTGTAGAATGCAAGTTCGCTAGCCTTACTGTAGAATGAAAGATACACAATGATGACTGACACTCACGATGCTCACGTGACTAAAAAGAAATATTAACTCACTAGCGACCCGCCCTCACTTCGCTTCGTTTTATGTGAGTATAATATATTATAGCCTATATAGCCTTCTTTGATAAATGGGCTATCTAACACTGAAATAATTTTTCAAATCAGACCAGTAGTTCCTGACATTAGCGCGTTCAAGCAAACAGACAAACAAACTCTTCAGCTTTATAGTATTAAGTATAGATATAGTATAGATATGTTACATTATTGCGATGCAGTTCCGAGTTCGAGCCATAATAAATGGCCAGTATTTATGTAATAAGCACGAGTAGGTGTGTGGTGTGTAGGTGTAGGTGTATTTAGGTATGGTGAATCATCTGGTGAATATTTTCTATGTATTTATCTTTATTTCTTTGTTTATCGCTGGTTAGTACCCATACTACAAACCCATACATAAAGCTTAGGGTCTGTCCACAGTGTCCACTGATATTATAACCCAAAGTTTTTCTAATATTAGATCATTCATTACCTATGAAATTGGCGTTTTATATGGAGGATTTTAATGAAAACTGTGGTTTTCGTACATTTAATTTTGCGGATTATTTAGTAACGTCAAATGCAAACCAAACAAAATTCTGTCGGGAGTATTGGACACTTCTTCATATTATACATATCTTAATTACCTAAAAATAGTTAGCTTCATTCTACGTAATCATTGCAAGCGCAAGGGCCAAGTTAAATTGGTCGGTCGACAAAGTAGGACCAAGGACCAATCAAAAAATTACACTGTAGGAAGCTGTCCAATATACGAGCCACACCACAGGCGGCGGCATCGTCAAACCCCCGCCGACACGCCGTCACAATACGATCACAACCCTTTTTTGTTGGTTGTCCATTATGTCCCTTAGCCAATATGGAAATGTAACAAGTACCTATAGATTTTGAATGTGGAACTAAGTAAATACATTTAGTGTAGTCCGTAAGCGAATCAAACACCAATGCGACAAATGCAGTGTTTCAACAGGGAACAATTTGTTACAATTGCGATGTTTTTACCACCTTTTACGTGATATGGCAGTGATGATATAGAAGTCAAATCATATGTTAATTATTAAACTAGTTTCAAAACGAACCTATATAGGGTCAACTAACAAAAAAATCTTACATTGAGTAATAGGAGACGAAGCAAACAGAACCTGACTGAACATTTAGTTTAATTAATCAACTCTCTCCCACCATCTTGTAGTCGTTGCCTAAAATTATACCAAAGATGCCGTCACGACATTATGAATTGTTTCTTAGTAACACCCACACATTGCTAATAGGGATCTATTCAAATTTGACATAATAAAGTAATTTCAGATCATTAAAAATACAGCCTGTTATGTTAAACTATAACTTTATGACTACTTTATTTTAATGTTTTTTGTCAGGTCATACCTACTGCTTATTATTGTTTGTTTTATACTCTTTTCATTCAAATATTGTTGTTTTTAATTCAAAAATAGTTCTCTCCTAAAACTCTTGTGAACGAATGTGTTCAAGAAGAACTAAAATAAAACAACGTCGTTCATAAATGGACCGAGCTTTCAAATCATTTGTGGAATAAGTACCTAACTGCGCGCATCAAATTACCCGCTTCAATGATATTATCAGGAATTTAACGCACGGTCTAATTAGGTCAGGATTTATGTGGAATTATAGTTTGTTTATATTCCAGTTGAGGGGTTAAATAATATGAAAATGAAAACCATGATGATTCACTCAACCAATTTTCAGACAGGCAAGAACTGGATTCGAAATAACCATCTTTTTTTAGTTCGAGTGTAAAAAATGTAATAAATCGAGCTACGGCATGGAAAAAAGCTACAATCAATGGCCTACGTCCGAGTCTGCAAAACAACAAATTGAAAAGCTCGCGTTCCCTATCTTTTATTTTGTTCTATCTCTCGATACGAGCGTGGTAAATAATTACCTGCCTGTTAGTAATTTGTTTTCGAAAGGTCAGCTATAATTCTTTCAAGTCAATTGTAACGGCCGTTGTATTTTACGCAAAATGTGTTTCGACAAATTGATAGCGTCCCTTTTCAGCAACGAAAAAGTAGGACTTTCAACGCTACTTTGATGTGGACTGATGGCGAACGAAATTAAACATACGCACTTACGCTAAACCCCAGCTGACATAACACACGAAATGCGCCGTTACGTGAAATTCTAGACACATCATCTGCAACGTTACGTATTAAAATATAGGGCTGTAAGTGGCTTGGCTCCTGTTGCTACAATGTTTTTGTCGGAATAGATCTAAGTGCACGGACGCTAACACTCCCCGGCATTAACGTTGTAACGTACAGGAAAAATATCTGGGATTACATTTAGTGACACACACAATATTACGATCGTATTCGACGTGAGATGTGTCACTCTCGATGTAGCGCGGAATGATGTCTACAGAAACCCGTGTCACTTGAAATATTGTTCTCTGCTATACAAGGGTTTCCTAAATCTTCTAGGGATGATTCAATTTGAAAACCTTCTCCTCAATCTTACTTGCTTTTCAAACACGTATTTTTATTGTTTAGATATTTCGATTATCCCGAAGCTACTCAGTGGACACACCGATTATGGTATGAGGCTTTTACAGTCATCAAAGTAGGTATTTGTCATACGTGTTCCATGATGTCTAAAATTCTTAACATATTAAACGTATCTAATATTTGCTACAACTTTAGAAACTAGTTCGTCGTAATAATTGAAACTTATATTTTTGTTCACCAAGTACGTACTTACTTACTCTTATCTGTGTAATTACTTTAAATACTTAAGTGTTTTTATGATATAAATACTGAAATGTCAGTTCTAAAAATTTAATGTGACGGATAAATTTTTATTTTTCGAGTCTGAAAATTTTTAAATGTCTAGCTGTAAATTATTACAGATGGCCCGGGTAAGCTTAGTTTACAAACGGAATGAGCCAGGGCGGTTAATGATTCCTGAATACTCCTTATTTTAGATACGCGATACGTGTAATAACATCCCATAGCAACAGTTTGTATAAACAACTCAGACGAGTATAAATATACTGCGTCGCTGCTGCATCGGAATAAAATGTTTTAAACGTTATTTCAAAAGAGTTTGCGTTTATTTCCATTCGTTTTTCTTCCTCTTTGCGAGTGCAATTGCACTGGAAACAAGATTAATTTATAAACTAACGAATATATTATTGTACTCGTTTCTACATTTCAGTCTTTGTTATTGTTAAACGGAAATGTATTAATTTCTAATATGTGTTATCCGTATTCTCCATTCAATAATTTAGTACATTTCCCTAAAGGGAGGGAACCCCCTACCGATGTTTAACCAACAGGGGTCACACCGAATCTTTTTTTACTAAGAGCTCTATGTTCGTTTTTAAAGTATGAAATTAATTTGTAAACTCTTCATAAATTTTGGTTTATCAATTTGTACAGACCCGCGACGAAGGCAGCGTAAAAGCAGGCGTAGAGACCGGGCCGGATGCGCCGGCGCCGCGCTTGAACTCCGGCGCGGGCTCGAGCTCGGGCTGCGCGACGCGAGCGTCGCCGGCGCCCCACCGCTGCCTAGGTTTGTGCCTCCTCCTCCTCCTCCTCGCCGCGGCCGACGCCTTGCTCCTGCGCACAGGCAGACAGCCCCCTAGGCTAATAAAACCCGACTGTGCACTAACTGCTAGCCTAAGACTAAACTTGCAAAGGACCCCTCGACCCCCGCGCGCGCCTTGCTTGCAGCGACCAACCGCGACCTCCGCCCCGGGTATGGTGACCTAGTGCTCATGGCTCATGTGATTTTAGTTAAATTTACTAAGTTAATTAGTCATAGGTCTGGATGCTCTCGAGTTACTTGCTTGACTCGATAGGCTATATTGATAGAGTAATAATTTTGAGGAAACACTGCCGTGGAACACGGGAAGGGTTGATACCGTCTTCTTATTTGCTAGTCAATTTAGTTGATGTAAGAAGCGCTCGGCATGTTTCAAGCGGGGTAGGGCGTAATGATAAAGTATAATAAAGGACTGATATTCCCTTAGACGTAATAAGGGCCGCTCGGAGTCAAACAAGTAACTAAAGAGACCACAAAGGTACATGTCCATTTTAGAGAATAATTTGTGAGCTTACTCTCTGCCTCTCGCATTATTAATTATCTAAGAGACCGTGTTGAATGGACACTGGGGCCCTACTTTGAAAATCAAAGTTCGAAATTACGTTATCTCTTTCTCCTGATTTATTCACGTATGTCGAGTGACAGGAATGGGGAAAACGAAGTTTCAAATTTTGTGCTTCGAAGTAATCATCCTGGCCTAAATGATTATCCAGGCGTAGTGTATGTATTTAAAAAATAAGTACAAGCTGTTAACGTATCTAACGTTTACTTAATGTGTTTTATCTTTTCAATGTTATTTTTATTACCGTCAGCCAATCACTGTATTTAAGTTTATTTATTACTAGAATTTGTTATTAAATTGGATATGCATTGTCACTGTACTTATAATAAGATAACAACGGTTTAGTTTTTATAAGATGAACATTGGTAATAAGGATTGTAAACCTTTAGTAGTCTGATATTTACAATTATTGAATACTCTTAATTTATTATTTTCAATAGCATGTCATTGTAATCAATAATTAAGTGATATTTATTTCATTTGAATGTGTAACTTCCCTCGTATCGATCCAGTCTGGCTACAGCTCCACCTGAGCTTTATCTATTTAGTTATTATAATTAGGAAGTCTGATGAGTATTCGCTTAACGATATGACGAAGCTTGAGAAAATAATTATTAATTATGAAAGTAATAGTATGATTCAAATTATTTTTATAGCCACATTAGAGTACTAAAGGTTATTTTTTTAATAAAATATGAAAGTAAGCATGATTTTACGATCATATTTCTCGCTTATTATAAAAAAAGAGTTTAATAAATACTTAATAGTTATTGGTATTCCTCGTCCAACCAGCGTTTTGCGGATTTTGGAGTATGCTTTGACCGTAATCGGAAACTGGCAGGTTAATAAATAAATTAAAAGGTTAATAACTTATTGCAATTGCTATGGATTATCTCAAATAGGTAACTCTGTTAGGCGGACTTGCGCGGACCAGAGTTAGCACTTAACCCAGAGTTAAGCGTCTACTTTTGTACGTGGTTTGCCGCCTAACCTCGGGTTAAGACGCTAACTCTGGTCCACGCAAGTGGGCGTTAACGTATAACAATAGGATCATGATGTTACTACGACGGAACCTTGGCTCCAATTGGCAGCTCTGGTTTATTTACTTATTTATTACAATGGTTACTTGGCTCGAATTAGTAGCTCTAGATTATTAACTTATTGCAATGTAACTATGGTCTCGAATTGCCAAGTTTGTTTATTAACTTCCTACAGTAGAACCTTAGCTTGAATTGGCCGCTCTGGTTTATTAAGTATTTACAATGGAACTTTGACTCGAATTGGCAGCGATGGTTTATTAACTTATAACAATAGAACCTTAGCTTGAATTGGCCGCTCTGGTTTATTAAGTATTTACAGTGGACCTTTGACTCGAATTGGCAGCGATGGTTTATCAACTTATTACAATGGAACCTTTGCTCGAATTGGCAGCGATGGTTTATTAACTTATAACAATAGAACCTTAGCTTAAATTGGCCGCTCTGGTTTATTAAGTATTTACAGTGGACCTTTGACTCGAATTGGCAGCGATGGTTTATTAACTTATTACAATGGAACCTTTGCTCAAATTGGCAGCGATGGTTTATAAACTTATAACAATAGAACCTTAGCTTGAATTGGCCGCTCTGGTTTATTAAGTATTTACAGTGGACCTTTGACTCGAATTGGCAGCGATGGTTTATTAACTTATTACAATGGAACCTTTGCTCGAATTGGCCGCTCTGGTTTATTAACTTATTACAATGGAACCTTAGCTTGAATTGGTCGCTCTGGTTTATTAAGTATTTACAGTGGACCTTTGACTCGAATTGGCAGCGATGGTTTATTAACTTATTACAATGGAACCTTTGCTCAAATTGGCAGCGATGGTTTATTAACTTATAACAATAGAACCTTAGCTTGAATTGGCCGCTCTGGTTTATTAAGTATTTACAATGGAACTTTGACTCGAATTGGCAGCGATGGTTTATTAACTTATAACAATAGAACCTTAGCTTGAATTGGCCGCTCTGATTTATTAAGTATTTACAGTGGACCTTTGACTCGAATTGGCAGCGATGGTTTATTAACTTATTACAATGGATCCTTTGCTCGAATTAGCAGCGCTCGTTTATTAAGTAATTGTAAGTAATTGTACACTGGAATCATGATTTCGAATTGGCGGTTCTAGTTAATAAATTAAGTGACTGTCCTAAGTTCCGTAGCTTTTTGGAAAGAAAAACTGGATTGAAACGGTTAAAGAAATTGTGGGAAATTATAATGAAATTGTGTCCCTTTTGTATAAAATAATAAATTTTACTTATTTATTTAACTTTTAATGTAGGAAAATTTATATTTTAAGATCATACACATCATTAGCTCAGACATGTCTATAATCAAACTTATATTAGTTATTTGTGTATTTATTTATTGTATGCGATAAATTTGGGCTTTCATAGTTTTGTAAGTATCTCATTGAAGAGGTTGTAAATTTGCGCCCTCAGTCATGACTGCTTATTCCAATAGAGAAGCAGAAAAATACGATTTTTCATATTTTAACAATACTGATAATTCTAGAATTATATTCGATCATTGTCAGTGTTGTTTCAACTTGTAAATTTTCACGCTCGTTAATATCACGATTAGGCAATGCAAATAACCGGAATTAACCGGTTATTTTCGTACTAAAACGGTTAATAACCGATTACATTGCATAACCTAATCATGATATTTTCGATCGGTTATTGTAGTCTTAAAAAAGTACTTAATGAAGAACTAAACACAAGTGCAATTACGTAATGTATTGATAATATACCTATACTATTCTGCCCTCCTAAGCCAATAAGCAGTATCTTGAATTCAATCACCAAATCAAATTCAATTCTATGCCGTTAATAATAAGGTTGATATTACTACAGGTGGTTTATCTTAGTTACTGCGTTTTTGCTTCGGACGGCAGTATTGTGTTGTTCGTCCGTGTTGATTTGTGGCCCTAGACAAGATTGCTTGACGCTAACGCAAACGATTATCGAAAACACGATAACGATGCCGAATGTATCTCGTCTAGGGCCACTGGTTATATAATGACAAAATCGTTAAAAATCCTTATATTTTATAAAGTAAGGCTTTTACAAACTGTGAGTGAATAGGTATAGGTCCTTTTACAAGAGCGGCCACGAATGGATCGAATAGGTAACTTAAAGTATGCAATCGTAAATTTTGAAATTTGATCTAGGTATGTTTGAAACGACGGCGCTGTAATATAATCAAAGGAAGTTGAACTCAACTGTCAAAATGGATGGAATAGGGGATATACATGGATTTTTAAATCATATTTCTCAACATAATATGAAAATACTGCAAAAGAGATTAACCAAAAAATTAAAATCGGCTATAAAATACGGATTATACAACCATTTTAAACTGCTAATATTAGACAGCGATTAGACAGAGAGATCCGAAATGGACTGTGACATTATCTAACAGGCCGGCCATAAAAACTCCATGTTAAATTCTGTTGTGCTAGAAAGAACAAATCTTTGTTGGCTTATATCTTGGTTATTTTTATAGCTTTTATTGAAGCTGTGAAAAAAGTCATGAATATTCCCTTATTGACATAAGCGCTCGACGCCACCGCGGGCAGCTTACATCAAACCAGGGGCTATTTTATACTTGGTAAAACCATATTGCATTTGACATGTTATCGTATTATTTTAACTCAGCCGCCATTACTGTCAAGTTAACAAGAGCTGTCGCAACGTTGTCAATACGATAACATGTCAAAAATAATATGTTTTTACTGAGAAAAATAGAGCTCATGGACCTTTTCGATAACGATAACGGTCACTGAATGCATTTAGTCTAGGGCCACGTGACGCGCGTCACGCTTCATTCGTTTCATATTTAGTTCACTCTTGTAAAACAACCTAGAATACGATACATTTTCATAATTTTGGCACTGTGGAATTTCTAAATTGAAATTACCTTATCATGAATTTACAGTCCATAGTTGTTAAAAAACTTTAGTGACTCTACTGTATGTTTACAGTAATTTTATTCATTTTAATTGTAAATTTGAGGTTACAAATATTTGCGGTTTTCGTGTTTGGCAATCATTCATTTATACTTTCATATAATTAGTTATGTATTAAACATCGCGCGTTCAGTTTGAAAATTTCATTACCTCGTAAAATTACGCATAGAGTCAGTAATCTGTTTGTGTGTGTTCTGTTAAGTAAGACAGACTGAACAACAAGTTTTAAGAGTTGTTGCTAATTCTGTAGCTCTGCCTACCCCACTCTGGGAATGAAGGGGTGAGTTTAGGTATGTATGTAAGTAAGACAGAGAAAACAAACCAAACTATGAAAAGCCTCATATTATTTAAATAATTATATCCATAAAATCTTGTCGTTTTCCATCAACACCACATGTTGTAGACTAGAACAAAACCTTTGCCACCAACACAATCGGCCAACAAGGTTACTCCACCCATCGTTGTCTGAAAGTTACTTGATCTACAAAAATGAAATATTAAAAACTGCTATTTGCTCATCCTTTATGATATTTTGATTTAAACAGACCCTCGTTCAGGTTACTTTTGATCTGAAAATGGAAACTCATTTCCCATTAATTTATAGGGATATTTTCGCAAAATCATTTAAAAGCGCTTTAAAGTCAGCACAAAAATATATGTATTGGAAATGGAATGTGGAAATTGGCACGTTATTTATGAACTGTGGTTTCTCCACAGAACGGGTTTTCGTAAAATTCACAGTTACTGCGAAATGAGTTAAATATAATACTTTGTTTGATATGAATAAATATTAAATAATACACACAGGAATATTCGATAGATCAGAGATATAAAAAGTGGTTACGTATCAGAACGCCTAAAGTTAATAAGCCTAATGTATCATAATACCTAAAAGTTCATAATACCTAATGGTATTTTTTACAGAAACCGAAAACTTTTCAGGATTTTTTAAAAAGCCATTGCATAGAACTCATTAGGTTAGGTTAGGTTAATTTTATAACAATCCTGAAAAATCTACCGTTTCAATAAAAAAGACAATTAGGTATTATGAACTTTTAGGGATTATGATACATTAGGCTTATTAACTTTAGGCGTTCTGATACGTAACCTAAAAAGTAGGTACCTAAGGAAATAAATTAAACTCATTGATTTTCACATTTTGACACATTTCATAAAACGTGCATAGCTGACGTAGGGATAAAACCGCCAGGCTCAAGTGGGATTGGGCCGGTCACGTCTGACGTATGCAGCCGGACTAGGCTAGCGTGGCCACTAAGTGGGTGCCGCAATCTAGGCGACGTAGACGGAGGAGGCCTAGACGGAGATGGCGGGACGATTTACGTACTTAGGAACTGGTCGGAAGAGACAACAAGTAGAAACATTTGGAGACTTAGGGCAGATGCCTTTTGCCCAGCTTTGGGACACTCGAATACGTGAGGTAAAACCAAAATTACGCACCAACTTCGGGCGCATTTGTTCTAGGTATTGTCAATACTAATTTGATGTAAATTGTACAAAAGATATGTGAATATCTTTTATATTTTTCTTATGAAGAGAAATCATATAATTGAAAAATCTTTTTTGCTTAACACGCAAGCATTTTATTGCTTTGTTCATAAACTGAACCAATCCGTCATATCTGTCGTATCGTATCTGAAAATATGCTTTAAAAGTTTATTTTGCAATATTTCTCAGTGAAACTAATTTATTGCGGAATGTTGAATTTTTTAAATTCACCAATATCTCGTGGAGTCGCGAGATACACACATACATATCTTTTACGATAAGTTTCATGTTGAAGTGTTGAACAATGCCTTTTAACGTTTAGTGTCGAGTAGATTCAATCGTGTCAATGTTTATTGTATTAAAGTATAATTGCATATTGTGGTTGTGATCATAGCGAAGATTGCCAATCCATTTAGGCGTAATGTCATTATAATATACCTATTCATAAATAATGTACATAATAAGTATGTGTCGGGTTAATCAATTTGGAGACTTGTACAAATTTGCTCACGTGTAAATTGAAATAGTTGTTACGAAAATGACTGAAAGACCATCATTTCTCATCGACTGGTAGTTAAATTAATTTAAAAAATTAAAGTGTAACTCTGTTAAACTAGTTCTTGGTAACGCAGCAGTAATTATGTTGCATAATTTCTCGGTAGCTAAATAACTAGGGAGGTAGCGGCAAACTGGGTGCAGTACAGCCTCCGCGCCCGTGGAGCAACATGTACTTTTGCCACAAGTAAAGTTCCTCCCGAGAACCTAGACTCATTACTGGCTTGGTCCAGTTTGCCGATACCTTTATCTTACACGAAGGGTCACTTTTTTAACACATGTGCGAAATGTAAAAAATGTTCATCTACATCCGAGTAATGTTACCTAGCTACAGTAGATACGGTGTATTTATTAATGTAAATGTTATGCATAATATGTATATATTGATCCTATGTGAACGGAAATAATAATAAAAACAATCTTTTATTACAAAACGTACAAAGATTTTCATTTTCGACTATAGTATAAGAGTCTTGTCTCTGGTCAAATAATATTAGAATCAAAAATTTAGTTTCATGTTTTAATTTCAGTATTAACACACATAGTTGTAAGGATCACTGTTATGTTGTTATGTTTTATTTAGAGTATTCACATTTGTATTGTTTATACTTTGTTGCATGTTTGCTTCGCTTACCCTGCTTGCTAATTTTGTTCCGACACGCTTGACACTGTTTTTTTTTTTAAATTGTAATGCACAACACACATCCTTTTCCTAAACATAACTAACAAAAGTTAATCTACTAGAACAATTGAAACTACAATGGTCTATTCAGATTTAAGTCGAGTAACTTTTCACGAAGGCCTGAGAAAAATTACAGACCCATAAAATAAAATGAAGCACACAAATCGTCGTGAAATCGTTGTTCAGCTATTTTGGGTTGTCGCAAATTCTCGCTGTTTGTGTATTGAGCTGTAAATCACTCTGCCCACTTAATTTATCGTTCAATGTTTACTTGTTTCGTCTCACTGCCCACACAGCTCACTGAGGTTTCAGAGATTACTTGATTATTTAATTAATCCCTGATTTAATTTAATGTTGTGCACGTTTTTTTATTTGAAAGCATGATCACTTCTGTATACGAAATCATGAAACATCAATAACCAAGTAGAGTCATATGAAAATTATTTGAGATCAGTGACAAGATTCTACTTACCTATCCTCGACATTCCATCTCGCATCGTCGACTATCTCCGTCTGACCTGGAGGTGGTGTGGAGCGCATCATCTGCATCATTTGACTGCCGCCGCAAGAGACGCAACTGCATGGACGCTGGATCGGTGCTGGGTGGTGACGGACTCGCTCTCTCTTTGACCTATGTAATTAAATCACTCTGTTCTCTCTCCCACTAGAATGCGCGAAGGGTTTGCACTTGTTCGACGGTCGGTGCTTCGCGCGGTGCCCGGGGGGCACGTACGCCAGCGAGGTTCTAATGGAGCGCAGGCGGCGCAACCTCACTTATTTCACTGAGGGCGCCGCTCAACCTGTTATGAAAAGGCAAGGCAACGATGCCCCTAAGCCAACAGCACTGGAAGCTGCTGACATGGAAGGATCAGACACGAAGTCACCCCTCGTGTGCCTCCCGTGCCACTATACATGCGCCACCTGCTCCGGCCCTCACAACAGCCAATGCCTGTCGTGTTTAGACGACGCTCGTCTCCTCAACAAGACCGATGTTGAACCGAGACTCTATTGCTATCCAAAGACACTCTATCCCGAAATTGATAATGCCGACTGGCACTACAAAATGAACGTCCGACTTTCTATCGCATTGTTTATTATTTGTTTCATTTTGCTTTACTTTTTAACAGCCTGTCTTATAAAGAAATGCAGGGTGTATTGTTGTGGCGGCCATTACAGTTCTAACTTAACTCGTAACTCCGATGTAGCTTACAACAAACTTGCGGTTGACGAGGGACAACAAAGTCAAGTAGAAATAGAAGACGAGATCTTAAATGCCATAAAATACTCCAGTGATAGTGAGTCCGACGACAACTTGAATTTATAACGGCTTTGGACATTTTACCCCGTGTAGATAGTCGTGTAAGCCGGCCAATTCATAATAATGTTAATATGTACAACTTCAGTATAGCCAGTCAATCAACCAACCAACATGCAGTGAACGAGATACAAGAACATGAACTAGGTATAAATAAAGTACATGCCATAAATACTCCCGACTTGCGACATTCCTTCAAGAGTATTACGAATTAGTGACTAAATATTAGTCGATCATTTGAATATTGTGTAAGTATGTAGAGGTAGTTAGAGTAAATAAAAACGAATGCAGGGCCGAAATTATGTGATATTCCCGTAAAAACTGTCACAAGGTAGGTAGGGTACACGATTAATAATGCTTGAATGTTCAAATTGTTCAAAAAGAGACTTCTTTGAACTTAATTTTTAGATGTAAATTAATCCAAAGAAATTATATTTTAACTTACCCTTTTCAATGAAATTATATTTTTTCAACTAGTTAAATAGGTATTAGTCGAAAGTCAGAAGTGTTTAGTTTTTCGATCACCGTGTACCAAACTTAAAACTACCTATCATTTACCAACCTGACCTAACATATATAATTAACATTGTTCTGTATTTAGTACCTCGATAATATTTTATTAAAATTGTAATGAAATCATAATTTATGTAACAAGTAATTACAGATGAGTTTGAACTTTAGCTAGTTGAGTAACTCAACTACTATTAGTTATACCGCAATAACCAACGATATAAACATTGCTCACTATGTTTTACTGAACTACGGATCAACAGACCCGGCCTAAGGTTTTTCAAAATATTCATTCGAGCAGTTAAATATTTCCAGAGGTGATCAAAAATTCGCAACTTAGATTTTCAACTAAACAATAGGCAATAAATGTTGAATACATTTTCAATTTCATGATGGATTATAAACAGTTTCTGATGAAAAACAGACATGATGAAAAACCGATCTTGGGTATTACACAAAGGCCATGGTTAAATGTTAGCAGAGCTTCTTTTTCCTTAAGTAAGATTAAGTTAGTATTCTACTTTAATAAATAAAAGCTTAGTACTTTGTTGAGATTAACTGTCATTCCTTTTTTAAAACTTTAATTTTTAACTTTCTTTTAAGTATATTTTCAGGACCTAATTTGGTCAAGTGCTTCCTGTACTTTTTTATTACGTGGATTTAATACTTTAATCTCGTTTTTTTTCTTTTTTACGAATATTTTTACGATTAAAATATGGATCTTGTCATGTCTTAAGAGGAGATCACAGTGATGAACAAATATCGTTATTGTAACCGTGTGTTTATTGTAACAATATTTTTGTAGTTATTTAGGAATTAAGTTGATCAAGCTCTGTCTCAAAAGGCGTATAATATCTACTTCAAAAACCCTTGGCGTACCTTTTGCGTACGGAATAGCATTAGGTATGTCTTGTTGAAAATGATTTATTTTAGGAAACTGAGGAGGTAATAAACAAAACGCGTTTAGGCACAAAAAATACGACATTTAACTAATACGAGTACTATGAAATAGTACGGTCACGAGCGTTAATTTGGGACCCATTTCAAGAAAAATATGCTTGAAGTCGTCAATGTCATTAGAGATGTCAAGTCAACTTTTAGGAAACTCAACCTTACCTATTGTTGTAGAATGTCAGATTGTCTTTGGACCTAAGGTGGGTACGAAATTAAATCTCGTGACTAACTATAATTTTATTTCTTTGTGAAAAAACATGTTTTGATTTTTACCTTCTCAACTATTCTTTAGCTTAGAAATATTTAAGTTGTATCGAGATTCGGCTGTGATCCACTCTTTTAAACGTAATTCACCCCTTTCGTATTCCGTTGGGGTTAAGAATTCGACTAAACATAGCATAATAAAATTCGTGAATCGTAATATCATAAGTTGAATTTGCTCAAGTTGCCATGTTATTGTATTCGGTATTGAGCTTGATGTAAATATTTGCTATGTAAATAAAGGAGTTCCTATTTTAACAGTTTGTTTTTATTTTATTATTGTTGTTCATTTGAACTGATCTTTTTGTTTTTTTTGGTAAGTAATTTTATCAACAGCTTTTTGGAGTTGTTGGTAATTCTGTAGCTCTGCCTACCCCACACTCTGGGAATAAAAGCGTGAGTTTATGTATGTATGTATGTATGTGTAATTTTAACAATTATAAATATTACTTTAAAATAGTTGTAAAAATACAGATTGCATCTCGTATAAAAATATTTCTTGCTCCAAATTTAAAAATTGTTGCAATACCCGTCATTGAAATATGTACTCTTATAAAAGTATGTAGTGATGATTGGAATCAATACGTACATACGTACATACAATCACGCCTCTTTTCCGTAGGGGTAGACAGAGACCACCTCCTTCCACTTGTTACGATCCAGTCAAACTTCTCTCGTTTCCTCCACACTCATAAGTCTCTTCATCACACGTGCGCCGGTTGGAATCAATAACTATACATTTTAAGAATACTTCTATTTAAACAACATATTTAAGTAGGCACGAAAATGTCAAGTGACTTCTAGTAGGTAAGGTGTAAACCCGTAATTCCTCATGCATTACAAAAGCACCGAACCCATAAGAATCTCAATTTGGGGACTATAATACACGCTTTCAAAGAAGTAATCATCTCCGGCGCAGTAGCACGTGAGCCACGTAATTACCCCGTGCACCGCCATTATTAGGAAACCTCGAAATAAGCTGCAGTGGGTCGATAGAGCCGTATCGGCGATGGTTGCACCGAGCTACGGTTCCTGGAACGTGCAACAACGCGGTTACATGCGCTTTGAAGTTTGATCGAGGTAGAGTAAAGTTTAAAGGGTAAGATACATTATCTAATGGGTTTTTTAATATTGAGATTTGGAGGTGCCTGTGCAAAATTAGGTACCAACGTATCGTTCTTTGCAATTTTCGTTATCACACATGGGATAAACAAAGGTCAAACAAAAAAAAAAACAGTTTTCAAACGGTTGCAAGTATTTAAAAGGTCGAATTTTAAAGTGAATAAAGTGTAATGCCTACTTTCGTTTAATATTACCTCAAGGGGAAACGCTGACGACGAGAGGGGTATAAATCAAGTTTTATTTTTTCAAATCAAAATCAAATCAAATCAAATCATTTATTTGTGATACACAGGTTGGTTACATACAGTTCTTTATGTTTTAATGAGATCTCTGTGATCTGCCTTTTAGGCGTACAAACTCGTTTTTCCTATAGCTAAAATTACTGTTATGGAATAAATTATATATTTTACCTATACCTAACACAGCTGTATACTTTTATTATTATACACATATTATGTAAAGCTATAAAAAAAATAGTATTGAGCCTCTACCGCAATTTTATATGAAATTGGCAAAAGAAACTTATTTTAAAGGTGTTCTACTTTGTTTTGCTTTGTTCAATATTTACTGAGAAAATACAAAAACAAATTTCGGCTAAAGGCCGGGTTCGGACTTAAACGCCACATAGTAATTTCTACGTCACAGCTAGTGCTACCTAACGCGGTTACAAACATAATGACGTAATTTCGACCACAATGACGTTATTCCGACCACTAGTTCAAAGCGGGGGGTTAGCAAACACTGATTAGTGATTACATTCAATGTAAATAAACATCGAAATTGTCAAAAAGATAAGTATGTTTCTGAGACAAACGTATACTTATAAGCATGTTTTTTTTTTAGATCAAGTTTAAAAAAAATCTTTTTGACAATTATCGTAATGTTTGTTCCGCCTTATCTTGATGTATTTTGGGAAGGAAGTCAACCTTCATTTTACAAATTGTCTGTGTTCATGCGAAACCTGTGTAATTGCGTCGGTTTACCACTTACCTACATTCGTGGAATCAAAATGCCTTTCATCTCAGGAAGGGTTATACTTACTTAATTGTTGTTTCTAGTACAGTCAAACAATTTAATTCCAAGTCCACTTTGGACTATGTCAAAGTGACGTAATCAATCAAAGCGTAAGACACATCTTATGATTTTATTTACAGTGTCAATTTGACATAGTCCAAAGTGAACTGGGAATTAAATTCCGTGACTGAACCTACTTTAGAACTGTTTAAGATATTCTGGAAATACAATAAGACAAATAAAAAAGTAACATTAAATTCGATAAACGCGGCCTAAATAATAAAAGTGTTCTCATTCACATTGGTGTGCTCCGGTGTGGTGATAAGACGGTGTTCTATCATACCTAGTTCTCAGGGTTGGCAACGTGTTTGTAGTTTTTTAATCTTGAGATTCCACATGTCTATAGGTTCTCAGATCGCCCTTGGTCGTACAGTCAACAGCATAATTAATAAGAGATCATTTCTGTTCCTTGTAACTTTCAATCGTTTCACAATTTTGTGTAACATTTCAAACACAACGTTAAAATAAATGATCACTTATTTATGCTTGTAACCCTCCCCAATGATTTTACCTCTACCTAATTTAAACCTAGAGCCTAAATATAATTAACTTAAACTTTCTACCTTTAAATATACAGAGTAAGCATGAATAACGATTGTTGAATTGGCCATATGATCATCTAGTGTCTAAGAACCTACATTGTGAAACCGTTTAGTTAGTAACCTAAGAACTTTTCATGCATATAAGTATGGTATAGTTATTTAAATAAATCCTATCTCTTTAGCCTACAAGATTAAGTGAGAATTGAAGTGAAGTAATAAGAGTGTATGAATATTGGTCTTATAACTAATAAAAGTTCAGTCAAAGTCTTTGGGTCTATTTAGTGATTGTTAGGATGAAAACTGGAAAGTATGCATAAGGCATTTTACTTTGCGCCTACGGTCAGAGCCCGCGACTCCCCGCTCATGACTGTGAGACTCGACTCCTGACGGGACATCTCTCCAGCGCTACTAAATCTTTTCTTTCCAGGTGGGACATTGATTTTACAGTCTTTGTCAGCTGTTAATAATAATTTAGTCATGTCATCAGTTTTCAATGGACAAGAGGGAATATTCGCGAAAGCTCCTTACTCCATTGCAGGAGTGAAATATAATATACTAGGAGCTGTATTATTAATGTGTCAAAGTCATACTGTTAAGATGTAGATAGGTTAGTAGTCAATTAAGACCAAGGTTATGTAGTTTGATATTGTATCAATTTACTGCAGTTTCTATGAAGAGCCTAGTTATAATTATAACAATAATAATTCCTTAAGATGATTGTGACTCTTTCTAGTCATGATGAAAGCTGGATCTGATGAATGCTGGATCTGATGATTTCAATCATAATTTGTAGATATTTGTTGTAGTATGTTCCCGTAGGAATTGGATAGTGATTCCAACTGCTAACAGACTATAAGGCTGGTATACCCTTGAGTAATACCAAGCAGGGGACGTATCCCATAGTGTTAAACAGGGAAATCACTCGTCGTATAATATTCAATGTAGGTTGAGAGAAATCAGTCAATCTCATAATATTCAATGTTGAAGTATAATTGGCTATCTGCCATTGACTAGAAATAATCACATATCATTAGCTAAGGATCTTTGTCCTAGCAATATATTGAGGCGTTGCGAGCTTACTATCAGGTAGCTAAGTTTGATGATATTATAACTGGTCAGTTGCAATATTTGCAGTAAATATTTATTATTATTCATAGGAAAAACCAGATCACTCAGGCTCAATTATTCATTTCAAATGTTGGTATGTGGTATAGTAAAGCTTTCCAGTCTTGATACTATTTGATATATTAAAGTACATTCACAAGAAGGAGTGTCGTCGGCCAACAAGATGCACTTCTTTATGCATAGGTTCCCTTGGGAAAAGCATGATAATTCTGCTGCACAGGGACTAGCCGCAGCCCGTAGGCAGTACGGCCGAGTCGTAACTCAGTTTGAACAGAGAATACCAGCCGACGAAGTGTTGGTAGGAAGACAGTCCAATTCATAAATATGACTTTGAACTTTACTTATGAACGCAGTTACTCTGCTTCAGACTAGAAATATTTACTTTCTGATAAGCTTACATGAGCATTATTGGCTAGGAATAAAGTTAAATAGAGTCATATATTAATGATATTATAACTGATCAGTTGCAATACTTGCAGTAGATATTTATTATTATTCATAGGAGAAACCAAATCACTCAGGCTCAATTATTCATTACAAATGTTGGTATATGGTATAGTAAAGCTTTCCAGTCTTGATACTATTTGATATACTAAAGTACATTCACAAGAAGGAGTGTCGTCGGCCAACAAGATGCACTTCTTTATGCATAGGTTCCCTTGGGAAAAGCATGATAGTTCTGCTGCACAGGGACTAGCCGCAGCCCGTAGGCAGTACGGCCGAGTCGTAACTCAGTTTGAACAGAGAATACCAGCCGACGAAGTGTTGGTAGGAAGACAGTCCAATTCATAAATATGACTTTGAACTTTACTTATGAACGCAGTTACTCTGCTTCAGACTAGAAATATTTACTTTCTGATAAGCCTACATGAGCATTATTGGTTAGGAATAAAGTTAAATAGAGTCAAAATAAGTTGATATCTCCTTAGAATAAAATTAGGTATGCTTAAGTAAATAGTTAATTTCCCAGGTTTCCCCAGGTCTAATTTCAATAGTTATAGTCATAGCGGTAGCGGAGTTGGCAAAGTTGAACAAACCTGTAACCATAATAAGATATGCCTAGCTATCCACATTACGTGTTTATAAGTCTCTCACGGTGTAATGAGAGATCTTCTATCTACCTAGGGTCCCTAAGCACCTATTATTCTACTGTTTTAAATTAAACTAAAAGTCCGAAATTGACTTTTATGATTACGTTAAACGTGTATGTGATGTAGAATATTCCGGTGTAAGAATACCCTTCTAGACCAGCTAAACCTATCATAACAACGACTTCGGAAAACCAAGTTTCCTGTGTGTAGTCCTAAGTACTCTTCAGCCGGCTAATAAAAGCCTTTAGTTGGCGTCAAAGCGGAGTAAATACCTAAGGTGGTCGTTATATAAATATATAAATAAGGGGTACAACACAAGAGGTATATCTGCATATCGTCTGCACCACCTGTAAACAGGTTCGGATCCGACTAGGGGCCCTATGAAGCAAATATACGGAATACCACCAGTGTTGTCTGACGTACCGAGTTAAGGCGTCAGAACCTTGCGCGTAACCCTCCTGACTTACTTGGCTAATGAGATAAATCGTATGTTTCTTGATTGTAGAAACCTTCCGATTCCATCCCATAACCAAAATGTAAGCGTAGGTTATTTTATCGTTTTCAACGTCTGCCTTGGAGCTCTGTTTAGTAGACTACCAGTAGGCGTCATTAGGTACAGAGATCTGGAAAATCAACATGATTAGTAAACAAATCACAACAAAAAAAGGAACAACGAACCCAATTGGTAACACAATCCCATAACCCCTGCCACGACAGCTGCACCCAGACACTACGTAATCAAATCATAGCAACTAAAGGAACACAAGAACGCGAACACAAATTATTAAACTATTCCCGCAGCCCGTGCCATGCTAGCTGCCTTCGCCAACTCGTAGCGCTCCCCATCCATTACCTAAAGCGTCACACCAACAAAAGAAACCAATTATAGAATAAGCGCGAACACCAAAATGGACAGACAAAATGGACGACACGAGCACCGGAGCACCCTAAACCATTCCATGCTAGCTGCCTTCGCCAACTCGTAGCGCTACCCATCCATTATCTAAAGCGTCACACCAACAATAAAACCAATTATAGAATAAGCACGAACACCAATATGGACGACACCAGCACCGGAGCACCCTCACCACCTAGACGAACGACCGGACCCCAAGAGAAAGAGCTTAGCGTCCCCTTCCCGGCCTTTTTTTCTCTTTTTTCTGTCATGCGCACTACGAGATATTCCAGCTATCAGAGACTATTGTTAAATCATTCGTATTTCCAGCTGTTAGGGAAGCTTTCCGCTTGTCCAGCCATTTCCTATCTCCAGCGTTCCTTGCGAGAAGCCCCAGCGTCCCGGCGCGCGTCGATCGCGAACCACCCCGCCAAATCTCGCTTCATCCACCTAGCCGCATTGTTTAAGCTAACGTAATGAGTAACAAATAAGACTCACTTTCATTTGAATTTGTCTCTTTCTTTTTTTTAATCTAGTTTGGTTTAACTTCTGCTAACCATGTCTAGTTAGCAGAAGAGTCCTTGTTACATTTTATAATTCTTCCTCATTTAATTTATTTAATAAATATAAATAATTAAGTTTGTTTATTATCTGAATATTAATAAAACATTATTATCTGAATATGAATAAAACTTCAGCAATTTATTTTGTTTTGTAATTGGACATAAAACAACGCCATCTGTACGAATCGGAAGGAACCCGCTTTCCTCACTAGATGCCCGGGAATAAATCTGTCAATTCTAAGACTAGCTGTTAAATAGTTTTCGATTTCCTCCAGAGAGGTCTCTGTTTCTCAATTTGTATAAACAATAATAGCGTTCCTCATTATGTTTGAAGTAAGGTTGTATTTCGAGATTCAAAGTTTTTGACATTATGTTTGATTGTAATTAATTAGTTAATTGCAGATATGATGTTATTTAATAACGAAATATAATTTTAATACTAAACTTTAATGTATAATGTTTTTTTTTACTCTCGTTAGAGCCTAAACTGAAATGAAATTATATTTGCGAATTGAACGGGCATTTCTGGACCGTTACAATCAACCCCCAAAATTTACACAGGTGGCAAAATTGTTTAACCGGAGGAAATTTTCAAATCTCAAACTAAATTCGTAAATATAATATACTCTACCAATTTGTTAACACTATCTCTCAAATGTAAAAGCCATTACAATAATGGTGAGGTGTGTATTGAAACCAGAAGAATAGAATTTGATTACAGAATGTATCTCTCAACCTGTCGATATGCCAACAATGAACTATCATCACTCTTCGCAAGGAACACAAGGTCTCAGCAAGAGGAACCTGGGTTGTGAATCCAAGTCTACTCTAGTAGTAAAGTTTTGTCGCTTCACAACAATTCGGCGACCACATTGCTCGGTCTGTGAATTTGACTTACATTGCCCAAGCCATAAGTGACCTAACAAAACCCCCCCTCTAGAAACCGAATGCCTTTGATAGCTAAAATGCTAACAATCCGAAAGTTATTATATCCAAATTAAGAGTCCCACCCCGTTTATCAAACTCTATATCCTTTGGAGCATGTTTAGTTGCCGAAAAAATATGACAAAGCCACTGCGGGCTGCCTGTATAGTATGGATTTTCTATGAAAGCAGACTTAGAAACTGCAATTTGATCTAACCTAACACCTATTCCACAGATAACCCATTGTTAGTGTAGCGCCTTGAGATTTAGTATTAACAAATCGAATTCCATTTCTAAAGAAACTATTGAATCATTAGGGCCCATATAATTTTCCTTTTTTTTTTGTTGCGGAAATAACGTTCGTCTACCTAATTCCTTCCTCATTCTCACTTTCATACGCCCCTAACAAACCATCAGGATCAATTAGAATGGAAACTTTAAAACTACTTAACTATTTATTAACTTTAATGTACCTACATACATTACCCCTGGTCAATCAATTAATTCACTTTTAAGTAACTACGCATTAAATCTACAACCCCCCTTTCTTACAACGACATGATTATTCTACAACCTTACTTTGGATGTTATATCATATATCTAAACAAAAGTTTTTTTTTTTTTATTTATTAACAACTTTTGTCTACTTTATAATAACTAATAACACATTTATTTTTGTCATCCTTTAAAACAGCGTATGATCCTACACAATAGTAATCGCTAATCGTTTTTTTTTTTTATATTTTACTGAATAGATATTATTATTATTGGTACGTTTTTTTTTTAGTCTTTTGTAGTTTAAAATAACTAGGTTCAATTTTATTTTAATACGTGAATAAATATGATTATTATTTGTACTCATTACACACTACTCAACCGTAGAATCCCAAACTCGAGACGATTTTCTGAACAATTAATTCCTACGCTAATCAATTCGCAATATTTACAGTACACCGCACCTCCAAATATTTTTCCTCTACCACTTTGCTTTGTTTTGAATAATATCCCAGTTTTACAATCCATACAACCTGAAACGAGACTTAGACAATGGGCACCTATGAAAAAAATTATACTTCACTCTATTTGTATACTAAAACATAATAAATAAGTATGCGCTTGTCCCTTAAATTTATCAAAACAATATAACTTTAAATTAATTAGATATTCAATGTCCTATTCTGTCTTCTTGTAAATTAATAATTGCGAATTTAAAATATAATTATTTGTTGACAGTTGTCAAACTTTACATACCTAACCATATTATAACTACCTTCACCTTATCTCTAAGCTTCATGCCTGTGCAAGAACAAGTCTAAACTCATGTTTCCTGTTAGTAAATTTATATTGAAAATAAAATACATAGCTAACGACTACTATCTATGGCTAGTAACCTGACGTCTAACAAATTATCTACTTAACTTACTTAATAACTATATTAACGCTGTGTTAATCCTACTTACTTTAAGTTTACTCAATGTTTTTATCAATCATTTATCCTAAATTCCGACAGCTAAAACCACCTATTCTATAGATAGATGTTTCACCTCTAAACCGATTTCGATAAAATCCAATATATAGACAGTCTAAACTCAGAACTAACATACATTTAACGTATAAGTACTTTTTTTTTTCTCGCAAGTAACGGTAAACGACTTCCACACATACAGAGTTGCAGACAACTACTAGTGTTATAACATAAATAAACCTTGTTTTTCCCATCCAACATCAGAGTAAACCTTATGAATAACGATGACATCTGTAAATCCATTAATCGACAGATATCGCCATCTTGCAATTATTTGGGTAAACTATTTACCAAATATGTTCTTATCAGGTAATATTAGCGCCCCCTAACGGAGATTTAAATAAGTATAAAAATCGCCATCTAGCAATGATTTGTGTAAACTATGGCTAACCAAAAATGCAAAATGTTTCGGCCAATATTAGCACCCTCTAACGGAGATTCTACTACTTCCACCCTATATAAAGTTCAATAAACATTTTAACCTAAACTAAACATACATTATAGCAAAATAATCTTACGATTATTTTCCTACTTGAGATGTATCTAACTAATCCGATTTTTAATCCATCAAACTTTACATAGATATTAAACGTAGGTACAGCATTAGTATAATGTCAGTGTGAAATATCTCCCGCGACCTAATTAAACGCATACGCACACACATACGAATTGACAAATTTAAATAAGTACATACATTACTGTTAGTTAGTGTTAATAGCAACTTTTTAAATACAACTTATCAAACATAACATAGTATACTTACAAACTTACAAATGTCATGTAATGCGAAATTTATCCCTATTTTTATTTTATTTTAACCTATACTAATTAATTGCAACCTTTTACATACTCACTATACATACAAGTCATGTATTGCAAAACATGTAAAATAAAACAATTATGTATTTCAGTTCAATGGGGCGACTCAAAATGAATTTGGTAATTTATGATTTAATTTCTACACAACTATTTCTTAATGTAAAGTGATTTTCTATCACTAACATTCGGTTTACCCCTTTTTTTTATTTCATCAAAATTATTGTAATTGAAAATCTACTTCAGGAAAATAATAATTCTAATCATTTAATTAACTTCATATTACACCTATATTTTATTTGTGGACTTTCTTATCAAAAGTTTTGGGTTTTTGAACGGATAGAGACAGTCGGACGCCATTGCACTTGACAGCTATCTATTGTTTATTTTTATCATCTATGGCTATCGTACGTCAAAATAAAACTGAGGACCTATGTTTAACAAATTAGTTGTTATTATACTAGTATTAACTTAGTTACTATTATGTAATAGACTGTGTTTAACTCCTGATCAGCTGATCACATAGTGTAATAATTGTACAAACTGAGGTGGACAGTAATGGAATGTGTGCCCGCGTCCACTAGACGATCACGGCCTATCTTACTAAAAGGAGTACTATTCGTAAAACGTAAGTATATGATCGACGTCTTTTACTATTATAAACTATTTTATGTATTTGTGAGTTAAAACTTATAATATTAACGCTACTGCATGTTGCCTCACGCAACTCTTTTATCTTGTCCTTTCCTAAAATTTGATTACCCAATAAAGATACCTAACCTACCTAGTTTACCTGGTAGTAAGTAAAGTTAGTTGTTGTGATTTTTACCTAACATTGTTTTAAATAACTAATTAAATGTCTTTTTTTGTTTCAGCCTGCTTCGTGAAATAAATTCCCCGCTGATATTTTAAAGAAAAATGTATCTTGCTGACATGACAATGTTAATGAAGGTTTATGTTTCTAGAAGTTAAAACTAAACTATAAAGAATTTTGCTGCAAGCTAAAACCTGGTGAACCAATGCACAACCTATGGGATTTGGTTTCCTCCTTCTGGTTAAACTACTAAGTTATGTGATGTGATAAGAGTTTTATTGCTTTTGAATGTTAAAAGACATTTTTATACTATTTTTGCACATTTTCCTTTGTTATGCACTATTCTTGGATTATACAATTAAACTTCTTTGTTTCTTAATTATTTATCTCCTAACATACCGAAACTAGCATGGTTTGTTTACTATATGCATCATTAGGCAAATTTTGACTTAAAATAATCTGTTTATAGCATGGTTTTCTATTATGTAAGTGCCTGGTGTTAAAAAGCTTTGTTTAATATACCTACATACTACATAGTTTAATGGGAAATGTTCTATCAACCCCCAGACTTTGCTATATGTGAGAAGTTCCTAAATATTGACAGCGGTACTAGACACTATAATAATTAGTATTCAATCCTTGTTACTAGATACTATAATAATTGGTATTCAATCCTTGTTATTCAACATCAAAGACCTATTTTCAAATATATATATTAAATAATATGACTTTATTTAACTAAAAACTGAAAAGTCATCATTCTTTTCTGGTAAACAATTTTAACAACCCCCAAATCAGAAAACTTGTAAATCTTATAACTTGGTATCTTAGCAGGTTAAATAAGATGTTGCATTCTAAATACCTTACCTAAACTTTTTAATTAATTCATACTAAAGGCAAAACATACATCGGCCCAGCTCAGTTCTAAGTTAAAACTATCCAACCCCCCGTCTCTTAGATTAATGACATAGTCTCTAAGTACTATGATATTGAATAATAAATCTAACTGAGAAATTGTTAAATATCATATCATACATTCTTTTATGAGCCACTGATTTAATAATTAACTATTGTTTCTTGTTCTTCAATGCACCTATCAAGCCGCTTTTAATTAAAAACCAGACTTGTATATCTCCCCTTTTAGCTACTTTCCAGTCTAGCCTGAGATACACTCTTAATATATTTGAGATGAGAAGAAGAATCATGTATGTTATATCAAAATTATTTAAAATGGTAAGTTAAAAATATAGTCAACAAAGTTGAAATCGTTTTTTTCTTTTAATATGATCGCTAGACAAAGGTAATATAGAACATATGCACATACTGCTAAGTTTTTTTTTCTTTTTACCCTAAACCTTTTATGGTAATATGTAACTAAATAAATAACTAACTAATTATTTTGTAGAGTTCAAATGTAAAGCTAAGGAAAACATACTAAAATTTAATAATTAAGTTCTACCCTAACAATTCCTAAATAAACTTGTAAGTATATCTATAATATATTATAATTTGTTTCTGAGTCATGGATGTCTTCTATGTATTTAAGTATATATTTATCCACATAAGTATTCATATCGCTGTCCAGTACCCATAGCACAAGCCCAGAGCTCAGCCCGGGACTAGGTCAATTGGTGTGACATAGTCCCCTGATATTATAATTATTATTATTAATCAATGAACTCTTAAAATTTTAACTACCTTTTATTGGTTAAGTTATTATTAACTATTGAATAATTTTCCTAGGATTTTATTATTCGAGTTTTTTTTTTTTATTATTTACCTGCAGTGAAACTTAATAGAAAAATACAATTATACATTTCTTATACTTAGCTAAAATATTTTTAATTCAATCGTAATAAATAAATAAATAAATTAAAGATGACTTTTAGATATTAGTGAAGTACTCATTTTCAATCATTGTATTATACTAAATTATTTAATATTTTAACCATAGCAACTTTTTTTTTCAGTTGTGTCTTCGCTGCGCTGTATTTAATCTGTCTATGTCAAATAACAATGCCCTATTATACTATACCTATCCAAATTAGCTTTGCTTAAATTTTAAAGTTAGTGAATTGTTTCATCTAAATTGTAAGAGAGTCGTTCTTATAGAACAAATAAGACGTACCTACCCGTACTTAGCTACAAATAAGATGTATCGTGTTAACCTGGACTAAAACTTTTTACGTTTATCGTGACGGTGGCAGATAAAGCGGACGAGAATACCAAGACATGATGATGATGATGATGATGATGGACGTATTAACAAGTGTTACACCAAACCTAACTATAGTGAAGTGTTTAAAGCGTCTGAGAATCTAAGAAACTTTAATGCAACCTAACCTTTTGTATTGTTTTTGTGAATTATAAGTGACGTTTTTAAATTTGAGTTTAACTTATTTAACAACTAACCAATATCATTAACTATACCATATCTTATACCACTATCCATTCTCACGGCACCAAATTGTACCTACCTAACACATTCTTACTCTTTAAACTATTTACTAATGAATTTAATTGGGAAAGGTGTAATAACAAAGTTCTTTATCCTGGTCGCGGCATACTAAATTGTAACCCTCCCTAACGAATAGACCTCTACCTATTTAAAAACCTAGAGCTATATTACCTATATTTAATAATTAACCTAAGCTTTCTACCTTTAAATATACAGAGTAAGCATGAATAACGATTGTTGAATTGGCCATATGATCATCTAGTGTCTAAGAACCTACATTGTGAAACCGTTTAGTTAGTAACCTAAGAACTTTTCATGCATATAAGTATGGTATAGTTATTTAAATAAATCCTATCTCTTTAGCCTACAAGATTAAGTGAGAATTGAAGTGAAGTAATAAGAGTGTATGAATATTGGTCTTATAACTAATAAAAGTTCAGTCAAAGTCTTTGGGTCTATTTAGTGATTGTTAGGATGAAAACTGGAAAGTATGCATAAGGCATTTTACTTTGCGCCTACGGTCAGAGCCCGCGACTCCCCGCTCATGACTGTGAGACTCGACTCCTGACGGGACATCTCTCCAGCGCTACTAAATCTTTTCTTTCCAGGTGGGACATTGATTTTACAGTCTTTGTCAGCTGTTAATAATAATTTAGTCATGTCATCAGTTTTCAATGGACAAGAGGGAATATTCGCGAAAGCTCCTTACTCCATTGCAGGAGTGAAATATAATATACTAGGAGCTGTATTATTAATGTGTCAAAGTCATACTGTTAAGATGTAGATAGGTTAGTAGTCAATTAAGACCAAGGTTATGTAGTTTGATATTGTATCAATTTACTGCAGTTTCTATGAAGAGCCTAGTTATAATTATAACAATAATAATTCCTTAAGATGATTGTGACTCTTTCTAGTCATGATGAAAGCTGGATCTGATGAATGCTGGATCTGATGATTTCAATCATAATTTGTAGATATTTGTTGTAGTATGTTCCCGTAGGAATTGGATAGTGATTCCAACTGCTAACAGACTATAAGGCTGGTATACCCTTGAGTAATACCAAGCAGGGGACGTATCCCATAGTGTTAAACAGGGAAATCACTCGTCGTATAATATTCAATGTAGGTTGAGAGAAATCAGTCAATCTCATAATATTCAATGTTGAAGTATAATTGGCTATCTGCCATTGACTAGAAATAATCACATATCATTAGCTAAGGATCTTTGTCCTAGCAATATATTGAGGCGTTGCGAGCTTACTATCAGGTAGCTAAGTTTGATGATATTATAACTGGTCAGTTGCAATATTTGCAGTAAATATTTATTATTATTCATAGGAAAAACCAGATCACTCAGGCTCAATTATTCATTTCAAATGTTGGTATGTGGTATAGTAAAGCTTTCCAGTCTTGATACTATTTGATATATTAAAGTACATTCACAAGAAGGAGTGTCGTCGGCCAACAAGATGCACTTCTTTATGCATAGGTTCCCTTGGGAAAAGCATGATAATTCTGCTGCACAGGGACTAGCCGCAGCCCGTAGGCAGTACGGCCGAGTCGTAACTCAGTTTGAACAGAGAATACCAGCCGACGAAGTGTTGGTAGGAAGACAGTCCAATTCATAAATATGACTTTGAACTTTACTTATGAACGCAGTTACTCTGCTTCAGACTAGAAATATTTACTTTCTGATAAGCTTACATGAGCATTATTGGCTAGGAATAAAGTTAAATAGAGTCATATATTAATGATATTATAACTGATCAGTTGCAATACTTGCAGTAGATATTTATTATTATTCATAGGAGAAACCAAATCACTCAGGCTCAATTATTCATTACAAATGTTGGTATATGGTATAGTAAAGCTTTCCAGTCTTGATACTATTTGATATACTAAAGTACATTCACAAGAAGGAGTGTCGTCGGCCAACAAGATGCACTTCTTTATGCATAGGTTCCCTTGGGAAAAGCATGATAGTTCTGCTGCACAGGGACTAGCCGCAGCCCGTAGGCAGTACGGCCGAGTCGTAACTCAGTTTGAACAGAGAATACCAGCCGACGAAGTGTTGGTAGGAAGACAGTCCAATTCATAAATATGACTTTGAACTTTACTTATGAACGCAGTTACTCTGCTTCAGACTAGAAATATTTACTTTCTGATAAGCCTACATGAGCATTATTGGTTAGGAATAAAGTTAAATAGAGTCAAAATAAGTTGATATCTCCTTAGAATAAAATTAGGTATGCTTAAGTAAATAGTTAATTTCCCAGGTTTCCCCAGGTCTAATTTCAATAGTTATAGTCATAGCGGTAGCGGAGTTGGCAAAGTTGAACAAACCTGTAACCATAATAAGATATGCCTAGCTATCCACATTACGTGTTTATAAGTCTCTCACGGTGTAATGAGAGATCTTCTATCTACCTAGGGTCCCTAAGCACCTATTATTCTACTGTTTTAAATTAAACTAAAAGTCCGAAATTGACTTTTATGATTACGTTAAACGTGTATGTGATGTAGAATATTCCGGTGTAAGAATACCCTTCTAGACCAGCTAAACCTATCATAACAACGACTTCGGAAAACCAAGTTTCCTGTGTGTAGTCCTAAGTACTCTTCAGCCGGCTAATAAAAGCCTTTAGTTGGCGTCAAAGCGGAGTAAATACCTAAGGTGGTCGTTATATAAATATATAAATAAGGGGTACAACACAAGAGGTATATCTGCATATCGTCTGCACCACCTGTAAACAGGTTCGGATCCGACTAGGGGCCCTATGAAGCAAATATACGGAATACCACCAGTGTTGTCTGACGTACCGAGTTAAGGCGTCAGAACCTTGCGCGTAACCCTCCTGACTTACTTGGCTAATGAGATAAATCGTATGTTTCTTGATTGTAGAAACCTTCCGATTCCATCCCATAACCAAAATGTAAGCGTAGGTTATTTTATCGTTTTCAACGTCTGCCTTGGAGCTCTGTTTAGTAGACTACCAGTAGGCGTCATTAGGTACAGAGATCTGGAAAATCAACATGATTAGTAAACAAATCACAACAAAAAAAGGAACAACGAACCCAATTGGTAACACAATCCCATAACCCCTGCCACGACAGCTGCACCCAGACACTACGTAATCAAATCATAGCAACTAAAGGAACACAAGAACGCGAACACAAATTATTAAACTATTCCCGCAGCCCGTGCCATGCTAGCTGCCTTCGCCAACTCGTAGCGCTCCCCATCCATTACCTAAAGCGTCACACCAACAAAAGAAACCAATTATAGAATAAGCGCGAACACCAAAATGGACAGACAAAATGGACGACACGAGCACCGGAGCACCCTAAACCATTCCATGCTAGCTGCCTTCGCCAACTCGTAGCGCTACCCATCCATTATCTAAAGCGTCACACCAACAATAAAACCAATTATAGAATAAGCACGAACACCAATATGGACGACACCAGCACCGGAGCACCCTCACCACCTAGACGAACGACCGGACCCCAAGAGAAAGAGCTTAGCGTCCCCTTCCCGGCCTTTTTTTCTCTTTTTTCTGTCATGCGCACTACGAGATATTCCAGCTATCAGAGACTATTGTTAAATCATTCGTATTTCCAGCTGTTAGGGAAGCTTTCCGCTTGTCCAGCCATTTCCTATCTCCAGCGTTCCTTGCGAGAAGCCCCAGCGTCCCGGCGCGCGTCGATCGCGAACCACCCCGCCAAATCTCGCTTCATCCACCTAGCCGCATTGTTTAAGCTAACGTAATGAGTAACAAATAAGACTCACTTTCATTTGAATTTGTCTCTTTCTTTTTTTTAATCTAGTTTGGTTTAACTTCTGCTAACCATGTCTAGTTAGCAGAAGAGTCCTTGTTACATTTTATAATTCTTCCTCATTTAATTTATTTAATAAATATAAATAATTAAGTTTGTTTATTATCTGAATATTAATAAAACATTATTATCTGAATATGAATAAAACTTCAGCAATTTATTTTGTTTTGTAATTGGACATAAAACAACGCCATCTGTACGAATCGGAAGGAACCCGCTTTCCTCACTAGATGCCCGGGAATAAATCTGTCAATTCTAAGACTAGCTGTTAAATAGTTTTCGATTTCCTCCAGAGAGGTCTCTGTTTCTCAATTTGTATAAACAATAATAGCGTTCCTCATTATGTTTGAAGTAAGGTTGTATTTCGAGATTCAAAGTTTTTGACATTATGTTTGATTGTAATTAATTAGTTAATTGCAGATATGATGTTATTTAATAACGAAATATAATTTTAATACTAAACTTTAATGTATAATGTTTTTTTTTACTCTCGTTAGAGCCTAAACTGAAATGAAATTATATTTGCGAATTGAACGGGCATTTCTGGACCGTTACATGCTGTACCATAAGCTGGCCTTTTAGCCCTTTTACCTTCTCAAAACGCTGAGAAATAACACCTAAACTATATCATAGCAAGTGATATTATTATGTTTCAGTACATTCAGATAAGATTCCTATGTCAATGTTTATACTTTTATACACTATCTTGGAGCACTTAAGGGGCGGGAAGAATGTTTTGTGTGTTCTACAAGTGTGTGCCGATCTGGGTCCATTTTTATTTAACCGTGCATTTGTCGACCGATTCCATTTCTGCGTCTGAATGTAGTGTAAACTTCAGCAGGGGTCCTAATATGGCTGCTTTATCGCGTGATACATTTTGGATATGGCATCCGTCACCTTCTGACAGGTAAATAAGTATACGTGTCAAAAAGTGACGGATGCTTCATCCATAGTTGACACGCGATATAGACGCAGCCTTGCTGGGCCCTCTGGGCTTTCTAAGATGGCGGATGGTGGCAAAAATCCTACTATTTAAATTTGTTTTGCCGGTCAAGTGCGAGTAGGATGCGCGCACCGAGGGTTCCGTACCGCCACACAATAGGTAATATTATATTCCGATTTGAATTCGATTGCGAATTAAATCAGTGCGAGCCCAACTCACATTTGACCATTGTTTAGTATTTGTTATTTTTCTTCAGGATTTATACTATAATCATACCAAATTTGACGCTTGATTGTTTTACCGTCTTTAGGATACGACAAATATACGTTGAAAAAAGGTTTCTTGTATGGGGAGTTAGGAGTTGGTTAAGAGTTAGTCAACAGCAAACCCATTATCAATAAAAAACACATTGTGGAAAAAAGAGCCCGCTATCTATTACGGTTCAAAAGATTCCGCTCTTTAAAGGGCAGACAGACAGACCGACGACGGGCAGCGTAGGTATGATCCCGTTGAGCGCCATTTGGGTACGGAAAAAAAAACGGAAAAACACGCCTTATAAACTAATTCAAATGTCAATTACTAAAATGTTAACTTACTTTACCCTCATATTTTGAAAGTGTCGGTGGCCTATAGTATTATTGTATTTTAAGAGAATTTAATTTAACGATCTCAGTATGTTTGCAATTAGTTTTTTGTTTTGTGTTGTAATTTTATACTGTAGAGAATGAAATGAATATGATATGATGTAATAGTGGCTTACGGGGTCGACTCGTGATCGTAAGTTACCGAGTTCGTATCCATGCGGTCACCACGTACAGTCAACAGCAAAAGAAACTGATGAAATAGGGTCCCAAAATTATCTATACAATACATTAAGTCAAATGCTACGGACTATTGTAGTTGATCAAAAGTAAATGAGCTCAATAACGTGTCATAATAAGTGATCACCATTATTTCGATTTTTGAAAACTCAATGACAGTTTAAGTCATCGTTGAACATTTCGAATTAAAGTTTTAACTATAAAATCTTGGTTTTGGGACAACCTCGGAGTACTTCGGTTAATATCGGTTATGTTCGTCGAAAAACATGCGAAGTGACAAAATAGCAATCTCCCTTACGCCAAGATTTAAAATAAGTTTTTATTACATCTTGGAATTATTTGCCATAAATCCTTCTTTTGCCGATATTGTTGGAATGTCGTTATTTTGGTATTCAATTCACGTTTGACGCTTTTGATAGAAATGTCATGTCAGGCTTCTGTTTTGCACAGCTGTTATGATCACTTTCTTTTGACTAATTAAAACATCAATTAATTTAGCACTTTAATATAACATGTTATATTTGGGATGCCATGACAATAGATATTTTGAAATGTTGATTTTGATCACTTACTTTTGACGTTGACTGTACCAATGAGGTTTTCTAATTTGAGTACATAGGTACAGTCGACGCCATAAATATGTTTACACTTTAGTACCTTGTCTATTTAGCGTCATGTTTAAACTGCCATTTGAAATTGTCATTGCGGGTAAAGTGACGAGGTACTAAAGTGTAAACATATTTATGGCGTCGACTGTACATTACCCGATGCTCTTGCGGTCACAGAAAAACATCGCGAGGAAACCTTCACATACGAACAGATGAATGTGTAAGAGGGTAATTGTACAAAAGATGCAAAAAGGGTCGAAGTGTATCCAAAAGGGTTCACTTGTAAGATAAGAGAAGATACCTACATATTTCAATTCCATCCATAACCATCCATAACGCTTCCAGTAAGTAAAGTTTCACTTCTCTACGTCAGTGACGGGCCCCCACGCGTGTCACCCCAGAAACTCGAGATTTTACCGAAAAACGGGCATAATTACGTGGGGGAGATGAAATTAAGCCGAACAATGTATTGGAGGAGAGGCGGCGACGCGACGTCATGAAGGAAATAAACGAATCGAAATCACAATGTTCGACATTCATTCATTCTTATTTTGACGTATGATTTCGTCTTTAATTCACATGTAATGCTTCTTATCAATCAAAATGGTTGGTGAATGGTTTGAAATCGTAACTTCGTAACTGCTTTCGTTTTATAAAGTTGGTTTTTATAATTATATTAAAGCGAAAAATGTTGTCAGTCTTAGGTAGGATTCGAACCTACATCTCCTCTGGCTCTCCGGGCCGATGCAGGCGCATTACCACTTATGCCACCAAGAACCTACTTAAGATCCACGAAACTAGTAATGGCATGCTTTTTTATACTCGGACGGTATGCTGACGCCATCTATCGTTGTTTTTTGTTTTTATTTTCAATTAATTATGTGTGTTCTGTAGTTTCCCCTGATAGTTCCAGCGGAAGACCAGCGTTGACTTGAATGCCAACGCGCTGGATCCATTTCGTGACTACATTCTTCTTGTGCGCATTTTCTCTGTTCAGTATTATTTTTGTCTATAATAAATGTTTTTCTTTCATTGCTAGTAAGACTCCTTTTTGCTTGAAATTATCGAACTCTTTACAGTATCGAATGACGGTGTACGATCGTGTGTTTCGAACAACCCTGTCTCCCGGGCTTCCCGTCTCTGTACAATCCGCTTTGGCGGCGCTACTTCCCATCCGATACGACTTAAAACCTTTAATAAAGGAGCTTACTTTTAACTTACCATCAGGGGACCCATTTTCTCGTTTGCCTTCTTATTCATCGACATAGAGAATGATTGTTCCAGATTCTTAATAGCGTTCGTTTAGCTATTGTTATCACGCTTGTGCTCGAAACTGACAGTATATTGGTCACACTAGCTGTTGCCCGCGACTATATATATAGACCCCATGTCGTTCCTCGGGATTTAAGAGGATTGTGTAGCTAAAAATTTCCATACAAAATGCGATAATATTTTTCATCCCTACCCCGATATTCCGATTCGATTTTGAGTTAGTTAAGTATTTTATGTTTTTTGTATGTTCGGTTGAATGTGTTGTAGGTAAAGAAAATAAACTATGCAGAAAATAAAAATCGGAAACGTACAGTCCTAGTTTTTTTATAACGACTTTAACTATTAAAAAAAATTAATAGGCGAACTTGATTAAGGGCCAATTGCACGAAAAATTTAACAATGGGTTAAGACACTAACTCGAGTTAAAATGACAGTTATCGTATGAATCTGACGTTCACTAACTCGAGTTAGGCCCACTTGCGTGGACCAGAGTTAGCGTCTTAACCCGAGGTTAGGCGGCAAACCACGTACAAAAGTCGACGCTTAACTCTGGGTTAAGGGCTAACTCTGGAGGGTGGAGGTGAGAAACGTTATCGTCCGGAGTTAAATTTATATGGGAAAATTTTGAGAGCTATGCGATTTAAGCATAGGTTCACGATCCTCTAAATTTCCATACTAAATTTCATCTGCGATTTAGCAATGAAATCGTATCAGAAGACCGGCAGAGTTAAATTGGTATTTATCATATTAGTAAGTAATAAATAATAAGTAATAATTTATCATATTAGTAAGTAATAGTCATGATATAATCACCCAAACAAACCATTGTGATTTGCCCCATAGGTTACAATTACTCCTATAGTACTTGAGTAGTTTTCCGCGTTTAGGTATTTTATTTAATAATGCAGAGGCCAATACATTTGTCTTCATCTCGAGAGCGTAGAAAGACAAATGCTGAAATATTGCATAAGGGGAGACGCTGGGCGAGCAAAGCTAGAGAAGCATTTGAGACAAATATGTAGGAATAGGACGACAAAAGAATCAAATTACCTACAGAGGTAAGCGGTCAAGACAAACACAAAACAATAATAACTCCTTACCTTTCCTCGTCGTTTTACTTGTTCACCTTTCGTTTTGCATCGTTTGAGGTCAAAATAACTTACGCTTTGTACCCTAACGAAAATATAAAGCACTTTAGTGCGTTGTCATAATAAACTTCAAACAGAACATCAAATGACACATGACAATGACAATGACATTCATGATTCTAATTCATGACAAGGTTCTAAGTATGGCCATCATCATCATCATCATCATCATATCAGCCTGTTGCAGTCCACTGCTGGACATAGGCCTCCCCCAAGGAGCGCCACCGCGCACGATCTCCCGCCCTTTGCATCCAGTCACTGCCAGCTGCCTTCTTCAGGTCATCGGACTTATATCACGACTGACTGTACGGTCACGAGTGTTCATTTGGGATCCATTTCAAGAAAATATTCTTGAAGTCGTCAATGTCATTAGAGATGTCAAGTCGCTTGTAACTTTTAGGAAACTCAACCTTATTGTTTTGTAGAATGTCAGATTGACTTAGGACCCAAGGTGGGTACCAAATTAAATCTCGTGAATGTACCATGTACTTACATTATGTTTAACAAACTAACTCACATGGCAAAATAAATAGAAACATGTGACCCAACAGATTTCACCACAACTTTTAGACACGCCTATGTAAATTCAAAATCCCCATCCCTTTGCAATCGAATGAATTCAAATCTACCACCAAATTTCAAGCTAGTATAAAAGTAGAGGCTCTTTCGACGGGTCCAATGTTTTTCCTGATAAAGTCACTCACGAAGTGATGCATGGTTTCAAAAGCTTTGAATTTTCTTTCTTTCATATGGTAAGAAGGAAAAGGTCGCAGATACTAAAATTTGCATTGCTAAAGTGAAGATATCTCAAGATTCTCAAGTACGTATATACGTGGCTTCGGCGGGGAACCAAGAATTAATCAAATAAATTTGAAAGACGCAGAATAACGTGGCTGAGTATGATTTAGTTCAATAAGAATACTACTTATAAAAGAAAATAATTTTCTTATGGTATTAAGATTATTTTGTTAATTGTTACTTGCAGTTTTAAGGTGTCTTGTTATATTGTTGCAACGGTCGTGGTCACGAGCACACTGAAGAGGACTCAACAGAAAGCCATTTGTAAGAAAATGTCACATTAGTAACCTCCTTTAGTTTATTCGAGTTCCCCAGCATGTTATTTGGACTGCGCAGACTTTCCAACGTTTCATAAATCACAAGGCTTTGATTACCTATTCAAATATCTAGACGACGTCATCATAGCAAGCTAGCTTACATTAACAAAAATCGAACACTTGTATTTCATAGATTTGCACAATATGCTGCGCATTTGTTTGGGTTTTAGTAGGTACCGCTCTCGATGGGTGAGTCCCACAAAACCAACCCGGGTCCTACCCCGAACTGGCTAGTACTTATCTAAGAGCAGTTGTATTACTGATTATGTTATTTTGACGACGCGTTGGCCTAGTTGGTAGTGACCCTGCCTACGAAGCTAACGGTCCTGGGTTCGAATCCCGGTAAGGGCAGATATTAGTGTGATGAACGCAAATATTTGTTCGTGAGTCATGGATGTTTTCTATATATTTCTCTATATAAGTATTTATATCATTGTCTAGTACCCATAATACAAACCTAGAGCTTAGTTTGGGACTATGTCAGTTGGTGTGAAATTATCCCCTGATATTTATTTTGTCCCCTGATATTCTTATGTCCAGCGCGTCACGTAAGAAGCTGCAGCCCTAGACAAGATGCATTCGGCGGTCGTTATCGTTATCCACATGTATAGGATTGACGTAAGCTGTCAGGCGGTCGCGTCGAGCACCTACGTCAATTCCATACATTTTGTCAGTTTTAGAAAATCGTTTTCGATAGTGTTAAGCATCTTGTCTAGCAGGCGTGCTAACGCAAAACTTTCGAGAAGATGCCGCCGCCCACAGCGATCCGAGTCAACAATGTCCGAAGCAGCAATCGGCGGGTGCACAAGCGGTGTACTAATGTAGGTAAGTAATGTAACAACATATCAATGGAGTTTTATGCTAACGCAGTTGAGTGATGGTTCCGTAAGAGGAACCAATGTAGTGTTATACTATATTCAATAAAAAAATTAAATTGGGAGTTTTTCTTTTTAAAGAGCGTATTTACTGGGGGAACACAGGTGCATCTGCGTTCCCGTTGACAAAGCGAATTCTTTCCGCCGCCGCGTCTGGGACGGGGGACGCAGTTCAACGACGATGGGGACGCCTGATGGGGGAGTATTTCGATATTGGCTATTAGTTTGAAGCGCCTCCTCCCATTACAGAAAGTTCCACACATTGTTACTATACGTATATACTAACAGCAATAAAATTTAAATGTTAAAAAAAATAGCAAATTGCACAAACATCAACGGAAAATAAAATAGTAATTGTTGAATATTATTTTTAAAGTAACGTCATAATATGAGACAGAGATACGGTGACAGGATTTAGCAGTTATTAAAAATGTACAGCCACATTATAACCGATAACTCATATAGAGTCCAATTTTAATAGAAATCTAGGAGCCTGGCGTTGAATGTGATGAAAAAATCCTGCTGAGAATGTCACGTAGCGTCGTCAGCTCGTAAACCGGCCCGAGCGCAGCGAGCGCTTTAAACGACTCCTCAGCCTATCGCAAACTTTATACCGCGTTCACCGCCCTACTGGGACTACACAGTGTAATCGCGATTTGTAAATCGGAGGCGGTAAGTCTACCCTGCTTAGTTATAAGGACGCAT